>JAJMBM010000001.1:0-14201 GCA_030565325.1 Insectozyma coleopterorum
TAATGTTTATTTGATTAACTTTGACTTTTTTCTTTTGTTAGTGATTATTAGATTTCGACACAATACTTGTTAGACATTTTTCAAATGTTTGCTCCTGTATTGTTTTAAACTGTGACTAGTGTGTATATATATATATATATATATTTTTTTTTTTTCTTGTAATCCGGGGGTGGGTTTTCATTGAGAGAGAAAGAGATCTCGATTGTCTTTCACTGTTGGAAATCAAATGTTTACTTTGCCACAAATTTCTATTCCAATCCAATCGAAAACTTTTCTTTTGCTATTCTTGCCTCTATTACCATTACCACCACCACCACTACTACTACTACTGTTGTACATATATCGTTCTTGGTATTTTTTTTGTCCTTTTTTTTATTTACTTTTAAAACGCGCGCGTATAATTGAAAAATTAATCATCATATACCGATTTATCCTTATCACATGTAGTTGTCAATATAATTATACAGTTCGAAGAAAATCCATACCTCAAATTGTTGTCATTTATCTTCATAACTAGCTAACATCATCTACGACAATGCAGAGATCAAAACAATGACAATTTATTCTTTCTTTCTTTTTTTCCCCTTTTAACCAGTCGTTGATTAAGTTGTTCTGGCGACTAGGTTCATCACTAACAAACTTCTAGAGATAACTATATTAAGGTGGTTGAGATGGTATTCATATGGAGGTTTTTTTTTTGTAATGATATTTGTCCAGAAGCCTCGGATTATAATGTATGATTTCTTTTGCAATTATAAATTTTACCTGTATGTATTATTATTAAGACGTTACAGTATTCTTTAAAAATAGAACCTTCAATCTTTAAAGATTAAACATTCTCCTCTTCGTTTAGAAAATTTGATGAATGATGATAACAGCAATCTTTAATTCTCATCTCATCATGGTTTCATACTTTTTTTGGGGGCTTCTGTTTTCCTCGTTTAGACTAAACCTACCCCTCCTTTTTTTTTTATTCCATACCGTGAATTATAATTAATTTCTTTTTTTTAAACGCATTTTTAAGATAATAAAAGAACGTTGTTGTGATATGATCTTACGCTGCTCATTTATGAAATGAATGTTTTAGATTAATTTTCAATTTTGTGACCTTTGCTATAGCGTCAAGTTCATCAATTGTAGTCACAAAAATGATATTGAAATGACTAAATCAGTTGACATGAAAATAAATGTGTTGTTTATTTATAATTCTCCATATGGAATAACTGCAGTTCTTTTTGATACTTACATTTGTCTGTTCTGGAATTATTTTTATTGTCATATGTAAATAAAAATAGATAGTTGCAAATAATAAACATATGGTAGCTGTTGGGGAAAAAAAGAAACAAATAACTAGATTGTTCCAATTGTGAAGATTAAAGAAAATTATTGGGATAATTGAAGAACAATTTGATCATTCTCAAGTATGTAAATCTCAATTCCAACTTATAATTGAGCACTTTTCTCTATGAACTCTACAATTTGTACAAGAACCTACAATAGCTTTCAATGATGATTCTTTAGGTACAAATAAATCTATAACACCTTGAGTTGAATTATTTTGTGTTATTCTTTTATCCATTTGATATCAAAATAAATGATTAATTTGCAAAAAAAAAAATCTAATTCGAAAGAAAAGAAAAGGATTAAAATTTTAATTAACAAAAAATACCATTCTTTGTTAATTTTTTTTTTGTTTTCGTTTTATTATTTCGTGATTAATTAATAAGTTGATTTTTTTTTTTTTTATAGTATATATTAGGTAAAGCTATACAAACTATCTAGTCTCTCTACAGAAAAACCTACCACAGTCGTAGCTGAGATTATTATTTTATTATTTCGTGATTAATTAATAAGTTGATTGTGAATTTTGTTGAAGTTGACCACATATCTAGTGGTTTCTATAGAAGAAAAAAAACCTACAATTAACTAAAAAATACTTTATAATCGTTGTTTCTGTCTTTTGAGTGAAGCAATTCAATTAATCACAAAAGGTCGAACGTATACATTATCGTTTTACATCATTGAAAGCAAACAAAGCAGAGTAATGTATTAATGTATTATTTAATTCATCTTTTTTTTTTTTTTTTTTTATTTTATTAGATAAAATCTGTATGTAACTATATAGAAAGAAAAACCTAAGGACCTATTCATCTAAATTCTGAATTTTACAACTTATTCCAAGTCCATAAATTCTACTAAAGAACACATTATCAATACAAATTTGGGAAAAAATTCCTAAACAACCACACTTGAGAGATACATTTAAGCGTGGTTTATATTATTTAGAGAAACCAAGAATGGTTTCAAAGTTAATTCAAAAATTGGGTAATTTCTTTTCTCAACCCAACTTCAGAAAATTTATACCATCTAAAGTTCTTTAAAAGTTTTTGCTCAAATGAAACACAAGGGTTCTGTTTACAAACAGGGGGTATTAGTACTATTTGATTTAATTCCCGAATTTTTGAAAAAAAAAAACACCCTTATTAGGTAAAACTATACAAACTATCTAGTCTCTACAGAAAAACCTACCACAGTCTTAGCTGAGATTACACCTAATTTAAATTTAAGAAAAGAGTACACTAAAACAAGTTTCAAACTAATTATCAAGTCTACTTTCTAATTGACCACTGGTTTGAATTCATGGTTAATATTGAAAGGTTTTTATGTGTGCTCCAGGGTTTATAACCTTGTTCTTGAGATTCATAACATGAAGCCTAAATGCAGAACCAACACGGCGCCAAGAGAGTTTACCTAGTTACTATAGATAAAAGTGCGGTTATGCCTGGTTGCAAAAAAAAATCGACTACGCTCAAAATTAAAATTGATATAATCAACTTGGAAATATGAACAAAAGTTAATAATGGCAGAAAAAACCGTTCAAACAATGAAAAATAATATTTGCCGAAGCTGGTGTATGGTTATAAATATTAATACAATAACCACATGGTTTACAAGTTTGATTTTAATTGTCGTCGTTTTGTATATGAATAACAATCTATTAATAAAATATTTTTGGCAACCGTTTTTAAAACCGAATTTGCACTATTGATACTTTTGAATGAAAATCTAGGTTGTTTTATGAATAAATCATCTTAATTGGAAAAATATCATCTTTTTTTTGATAAACCTATATAGTAGATATACAGTAAAAGACTTTATAATGTTAACCTCTTTATGTTTCAATGATGTTGTCATGACATTTTAATGATAGATCAAGTTATATAAATGAGAAAGTTCAAATTTTGAATAAATTTCCCTTTTCTTTCCCCTTGTATTAAATTCTATACATATATAATTAACCCCCTTTCATTCTATTATAAAGGGAAACTCATATTTCTTTGAGTAGAAAACCCTTTTCAGATGCTAATTATCTTAATGTATTAAATTTTATTAAATTTGTTTTAAATAAGATACCCAATCTTCTACCTGCTTCGAAGTCACTCTTGATTTCTCCAAAGCTTTATCCGCCAGTCGGAATTATCTAAATTTAAAAATTGCTTGACGGTATTTGTTAAATTTGGTGATTTCAGTATTAGTAAATTATAAAATTGCAGCCAAAAAGATGTAAGAAAATCAATTAAGAACAGGTAAATCCCCAAAGATTCAATCTACAATATATGCTCCCTCAAGATGAGAAAATATGCAAGAAGTACATAGAACTGCAATACATCTACAAAATTCAATACAACCTTATCGCCCAAACAAAGGCAGCAGCAGCAGCAGCACTGATTACTTATTTCGTTGTACAACAAAATCCAACTTTTAAACTTATCAGAATTGCAAAATATCAAAACTAATTTGGAAGAAACAGTACCGAGCACATCGATTTATAGGAATAACAGCTGTTCATGACTTTCCAATGGGATTTTATCAAAATAATAGATTGATACTTGCTAGTCATACACACCTTTAAACGACGACAGAGCTCGTCAAAGAAGATTACCAACCCAATCAAACGTAATCAAATTGAAATTCGTCAAAGAAGATTACGAACCCAATTAAACGTAATCAAATTGAAATTCGTCAAAAAAGATTACGAACCCAATTAAACGTAATCAAATTGAAAATCGTCAAAAAAGATTACCAACCCAATCAAACGTAATCAAATTGAAAATCGTCAAAGAAGATTACCAACCCATTTAAACTTAATCAAATTCACTTATTTAATCAAACGTAATCAAATTGAAAATCATCAAAGAAGATTACGAACCCATTTAAACTTAATCAAATTCACTTATTCAATCAAACCCCAAACATCTTGATATAATTAACCATGAAATAAAAAAATGTAATGTAATAAAGATATAAATGAATATTATCTCTACAATTACAATAAAAGGGGTGGAATATTAATCTATTCCTAAGTATTATTCTTTAATTAGTCTTATAACTAATTATCTTAATTCAAATTATTAACTTAAATTCTTATTCCAATTATTCTATAGTCAAAAAGAAAAACACGAAAAATAAACGATTGAAAAATGAAAAGAATATCAATCTCAGCTATGACCATGGTAGGTGTTTCTGTACAGAGTTAGTTTGTATAGTTTTACCTAATATTATATATAATTACTATATAAAAAAAAAAAGGATTCTATTTTGCAGCAAAAGAACATTTTCAAAAAGATTTACAAAACCCAATCTATTTATTCAATTTACAATTTATTAAGTATTTTAATTTTGAATTGGCATTGAAGTTGAAGGTTTTAAAATTTCCTCATCAATATTATTTGGCTTCCATGACGTAGTAATTGTTTTCGGTTTCGTGTAAAACATGATAGAAGCTTTACCGTAAAAATTCAAATCACCCAAAAACGAACCACGACTTCCAGTAAATGAAAACATTGGGAGTGGTACTGGAATAGGCACATTGACACCAACTTGTCCAACATCGATTCTTTTTGTGAAATAATTTGAAAAATATCCACTCTTGGTGAATAAACTCACACCATTCCCATATCTATTTTTATTAATCAAATCAATAGCTTCGTCAATCGTATCTACATTGACTACCGATAATACAGGAGCAAAGATTTCCTCATCATAACATCTCATACCAGGTTTGACATTTGTTAAAATTGTTGGAGCTAAGAAATTCCCATTTGAAAATAATTCATCTTTTGGTTTATAACCTCTACCATCTAATTTCAATTCAGCACCTGAATTTACCGAGTCTTGAATAATTTCATTTGCTTTAATTAATGCAGATGGGTTAATCAAAGGTCCTAAATCGGATGATTTATCAAATCCCGATCCTGTTACTAATTTACTTGCATCTTTGACAATATCCTCAATCCATTCTTTTGTTTGACCAACAGTAACTAATACTGAAATTGCCATACATCTTTGTCCAGCAGCACCAAACGCGGCACCATTCAACGCATTGATAAATTGTTGTTTTGGTGCATCTGGTAAAACCACCAAATGATTCTTTGCTCCTAAATTTGCTTGAACACGTTTGCCCAATGATGTACCCTTTTCATAAATATATTTACCTGCTTTGTCACCACCAACAAATGTTAATGCTTTAATTCTTGAATCTTCAATCAATTTATTAACAGTTGCGTGTTTACCATGAACAATATTTATAACACCGGGTGGGACGCCTGCTTTGGCTGCTAATTCACAGATAATCATTGTTGCACCAGGAACCCTTTCACTTGGCTTAATAACTGCTGTATTACCTGTAACTAACACCAATGGCAAACTCCATAATGGAACCATCGCAGGAAAATTAAACGGACAAATCGATCCTACAATACCCAAAGGTTCTCTAATCATTTTAGTTTCCATATCGGTTGAAACTTCCAATGTTTCACCTTTTAAATCATTAGTTATGTTACATGCAGCTTCAGCAACTTGTAAACCTCTAGTAACATCACCCTGAGCATCAACAAAGGTTTTGCCTTGTTCTAAAACAATAACAGAAGCAATTCTATCCATATTTTCTCTTAATAATTGAACAAATTTAAATGCAATGCCTTGTCTTTTAATAATACTCGTATCTCTCCAATTTGGAAATGCTTTGTCAGCAGCGGCAATAGCTTCTTCCAATTCAGCATCAGTAGATTGGGGAACTCTTGATACGACATTATTAGTAGCAGGATCATGGATATCAAACCATTCTTTAGACTCAGATTTAACAAATTCATTATTTACAAAAGATGGAGTTAAGTATGGCTCTGAAATTGAATGATCTTTTGGATAATTAGTTAAAGTTGAAGATAATTGCAACATGGATTTGAATCTTAAACCTAAAGGTCTGATAGAAGTATGTTTAACAACTCTTGATAACATTTAGGAATATTTAAAAAAAAAAAAAAAGAGAATATTTAAAGAGAGTTGAAATTATTTAATATTTATATAACAGAATGTGAAAAATAATACAAGTAGGTATATAATAATAAGTGGAAATCGAGCTACGCTTTCTTTCACGCTTTGTGTTACATAATACTAATATTTTATTTTTATTTTTTTTTTTATTTTTCAAATGTGGAGATGTGTGTCGGAAACGATAACGGATAAACAAAATATATAAAGAGGTGGTGCAAGTTTAGCGTATTTATCTTTATTAACTTTTATTTATATCAAAGTACAAATCTAATAAACAAGACGATGACCATGCTTGTGTTGGACTCGAGTCTTTACATAATTCTCCATTCTTATTAGTTAATTCAGTTAATCCTGCCCATGGACTCAATTTAATTTCTTGTTTCAAATTATCTAATCTGGAACTTATATTCACCAACACTGTTTCGTGATGATCTTTGTAAAAATAATACATCGCTCTTAAGAAATATCCTGTTGGCCATAACCATTCTGGACCTTGATGATAATTTCTTCCTTTTGAAGTTGCAAAATCATCATTATCAATTGAATTATTATAATATGGACGGTAGTTATAATCACTTGGATCTAATGTGGCTATACCCAATGGCCCTCTGATTGTTTTATCAGCAATTTCTAAACATTTCATTGCTTTTTCTTTTGTAAACAATTCAGGTGCGACTACCATTGTTATGGGGAAATTACATCTCAATTGATATTCTTCATATTTTTTACTAGTATTAATCAAATCTTTATAAATACCTCTTTTATTAACACAATTCTTTTCAATAATATATTTATCATCTTCAGATGCATCTAATGGAATATAATAATATTTTTCAAAATTATCTTGAATTAATTGTTCCCATTGTTTAAATGTAATTTTTTCACCAGAATCCCCCTTTTCAACTGAAGTATAATCGAAATATCCCTGTTTATGTAATTTATTAATAAATCTTAAACTACTTTTTAATAATCCTTGTAATTCAATCGGTGCTCCATTTCTTGGTGTACCTGGATATCCTTTATTTCCAGCTTTAACACTTTCACCCATTTTATCCATCCAAGTACCACAATTCCATTCATTACCTCCATGTACGAATCCAGTGTTCCAATCAATATATATTTCAACATTAAAACCTTCATCCTTCATTTGAGAATCTAAATTTGGTCCGGCATTTGCTTCTCTATATTTGATCCCCTTTGCATGACGTTGTAAAATTTCATAAATTATTTCTCTAATTGAACTTTTATAAGTAAATGCATCTTGCCAATTTATAAATGTATCATCTTTTGGAAATCTTCTGCCAACTGTTTCATCTAAAATTTTATAACCATTTGGTACATGAATAATATATTCTTGTATTGCTTGTAAGAAAAACCAAACTGCATCTCTTGCATTATATCTTGGATTTCTACCCGCATCTAATAAATTCGGCATTAATCCATGTTTTAAAGTCTTTGCAAATCCCAAGATATGTTCTTTTGCATCTTGAAATCTACCTGGTATAAGCAATAATCCTCTAAATGATATAAACACATCTCTACCCCAACATCTCATATAATCATTTGAAAAATGCGGTAATCCTGCAGCTAAACATGGTACCGATTTATCTGGTAATAAACTTGTGTTATTCATATAACCACACATTTGAACTGATGTTAATGCTAAACTTTGTACAAAATTTGTAGAAACATGAATTTCTTTATCCATTAATCTTAAAGCTCTAAATCTTGCTGCTTCATATGCAATTCCAACAATTAATGAAAAATAATGTGGTCTTAAAGAATATGGAATATTTCTAATCTTGTCGAATCTTGATTTCAACCATGATTGGAAATTTTTCAAGCCTTTGGATCTTTCGAGATATTTATCTAATCTATTAACAATATAATCTAATGCCCATTCACCATCTCTTAAATGATTACAAATTGGATGTCCTAAATTATTCGTCCAAATAACATTTTTTAATGCTGAATTCCAACCTTCCAAACCAGCATATACTAATTTCCCATAATTTGGTATATCATAAACATTTTCCTTTCCACAACTTGCATCCAATTCTTCAGGAGATGATTTATACAATAATGCATTTAAATCATATAAATCTAAATCTTTCGAAGCTTTAATAGCCCCTTCTTTAACAAAATTGTCAATTGAAATATCAACTCCTGGAATCTTTGTTGAAAATACTGAAATTCCCCCTAGTACAAAATTTTCATCAAATTTAATAATCGAAGCACCATTATTATCAATTTCAACAGTTGGTGGTTTCATATCTTCAACTTTAACTGGAATACCGGTTAATGTTTTATCATTTGATGAGTCATAATCTCCGGTTTTAATCAATTTATACGAAAATTCATGTTTAATTTCGGTACCAGATAAAACACATGGTGATAATATTTGTTCATCTTCTTTTTCATTGAATTTAGTTCTTGCAATTAAAAACCATCCTTTACCAGTTCTAGCATTATATCTTTGAATGGTAATGTATTGTCCTTCATGATGAATATACATTTCATGATCTCTTAAAATATCTTCACTTTCTCTTGCTAAATCTTGTCTAATTTTATGTAATTTTGATTTAACTTTACCAATACCATTATCGGTAGTTAATTCATAATGCCTTTTTTCATTAACAACATTTAATAAATGCGGATAACATTCATCATAACCAAACACAGAACCAATAGCCGATGAACAAAACGCAACCAATGCAGCATTCGGTAATGTATCTTCAACTGTTCTCTTTTGATATGGAGTTTCATTATCATGGGTACAATCAAAGAAAATAGCATGTGGTTGTTGTCTAATTAAAACTTTTGGAATATCCAATTCGGTATATCCACCATATTTCCTACTTGATTCTTCATGTGCTGGATATGCAAAATCATCCAATGGCAACCAAGTTAATGAACCAATAGGTCTACCACCATGTTTATGAACCAATCTTGATAATTCTTGTGTATTCCAAGCTTGCATAGCTTCTCTGATCAATGTATTTATACCCAATCTTTCAACAAATATTTTATCCATTTCTTCTGAACCCGAAAATAATTCTGCAATTACATATAAATTAGGATTAATCTTTCTTGCTTCATCTAATAATCTTTCCCCAACATGCAAAGGTGTCGAATGACAATTATCGATTCTAAATCCATCGAAAACTTTTGCTGATTCTATAGTATATTTAATCATTCTATCCCAAGTTTCAGGTGCATCTTCATATTTTTCACCATATCTTAATTTAACACAATCCCCCCAAACAATAACTTCTCTTCTTAAATATGCTCTTGATTTGTTGCTTGCAAAATCAACTAATGGATTACCACCCCAAATCCAACCATTATTTGCTAATGCTTGTTTCTTGCCGGATTCATCAACAAATCTTGTAAAATATGGTTCTGTTAATGGTGATTTCTCGGTAATTGGACCCAATTTAGGTCCATTGTCAGCTAAACGTAAAAATTTAATTCTTTCACCAACTTGTTGTCTAATTGATTTTACATCATCATTATAAGTGGCATATAAATCAACATTAATTTCATCAATAATTTTTTCAGCTTTATCAATGATTATATCAATGTCATCACCAAAATTTAATAAAATTGATAAGAAATTTTTAATATCTAATTTATTTTCAAATCGATGACCAATGATTGGAGGTTGTACAATTTGTTTTGCCAATTCTTTTATATCTAAATTAGAAACTTGTTTCTTGTCAACTTTATGTTTCTTAAATTCTTTCTTTAATAATTCAATTGTATCAGATTTATTATAAACATAATATTCCCATAATTTTAATTTATCAATTACATGAATTTGCAAACCTTCCAAGATTTTCTTTAAATCATTTTCATCTTTAACTTCAACTGGCAAATCATACTTTTCTAATTGATTTGAAAAAATCAATAA
The DNA here is from genome assembly GCA_030565325.1 of Insectozyma coleopterorum. Classification (NCBI taxonomy): domain Eukaryota; kingdom Fungi; phylum Ascomycota; class Pichiomycetes; order Serinales; family Debaryomycetaceae; genus Insectozyma; species Insectozyma coleopterorum. Next base: position 10,247 of record JAJMBM010000001.1, read on the forward strand.
TTCTTCATCTAATTCAATTGCTGCAATTAAATGTGGTGCAGTATCTTGGTTATAACCTGAATTTGGAGCTGCTTTTAACCACTTTGAATTATTGGCAGTATGATTCCATACAACATCAGTTAATGATAACAAATGATTCTTTTTCAAAACTTGATGTATTTGTTCTTTCCCTTTATGATTGTTTTTAAAAATCTTTGGATCGAGTTTTAATTGATCATATATTGAATATGGAGAATCGGATTCACCTCTTTCTTGTAATGGAGTGAAATGAATCATATTATATCCCTTTGACAGTATTAATTTGAAAAATTTATCCCATCCTTCAAAAGGCCCAATCCATTTAGATACAACTGATTGAACATTTATGGCATTGAATGGAATAAATTGCTTATTAATAGTTAAATTCGGTGGGACATTGAAATAATATTTTTCAGTTGATTTACATTCATCGGTTTCTTCATCTTGGTAATCAATGTAATAATTGTAAACACCCGGTTGATAAATTTTAACATCTATGATTGTATCTTTATTGAATGAAGTTGAAACAGGATATTTGTAATAAGTGTTCCTATCAAATTGAGTATTTGGCTTATTAGGAATATTAGTATTTAAAACACCTTTATTAGATACCTTACTCGCAGCATTTAAATGAAATCTTAAAGTAAATAATTCGTCACCTGGTTTATAATGTTTAGGTAATTCCATCGAAGGCAAGATCAACACCCCATTATTAACATCATCATTGATAACTGGTTGACCCAATGTAGACAATCTAAACAATATAGTTCTATCTTTTTTCATATCGGAAACTCAATTGATGAAATATAAAAACAAGTAGATTGTTGGTAAAAAATTAATTTAGCAATTTAGTTTCAAGGACTTTGAATTTGTACTTTCCGCACTCCAAATATGTCCTCTCGTATATTTTTCTTCTCTAACACAAATGGGTTGAAAATTTCCTTCCCCTCCGCATTTCCGTCTTTATTATTACCGTTCCTTTTTGCAATGGAGACTCTTTTGAAAATGATATAACTTTGAAATACGTACATCGATGAATTTTAACCATTTTCAGACTTTCAATGTCTAGTTAAGTTGATCGAATTTAGTCAATATCGTTTTATTATTTGACTGTACAGAATATACTATATTTCATTCAAAGAAGACCTTCGGAATGTTCTTAATCATTATATTTGTTCTAAAAATATATTACTTATTTACTCTCTTTTTTTTTTTTTTTTGATTTGCTTCAAGTTTATCCTCCACTAGTCCATATAAATGTTTAAAAATTGCAACTGGATGATAATTTTGTAAATCCGGTTAATTGTGTTTTCTAATCTCAATGGCTTAGTTGGCAAGTGTCGTTTGATACTGAACAATGCTCAAAACAATTATTACTTAATAAATGTATTTTAACCATAGGTTTACATGTTTTTATCTTAGTCTTCCAATTTGGTAACACGTCCCAAGGGTTTATATCACATTTGTTAGTATAACAACTTTGACCATCTATATATTTTATAACCATATTTTTCAGTCCTTCATGTTGATGATATAATGCTTGCAGCAAAGCAAACATAATTACCATTACGTCTACAGATATTGTGGTTTAATTGGTGGATTGAACTTTGTAAGTACGTAAATACTACAAAAATATTGTGTAATTATATTACATGGTTGAATTCACAATGATTTTGTTTATAAGATACAATTAGAGCAATCAATAATTTACCAAATTGGTCAAATTCCGCTATATATCACGCTTCAACTGGGCTCTAATTTCAAGAATTAAAAAAAAATAATTCCACGCCTATAATCAAGCATATTCTAGAATAAGTTGATAATATATCAATTCATCTATATATTGATTTTTAAGATATTTTTGCAGCCGATTAATGACTTTTTTATAATATGGCGTACCAAGAAGCAAGCCGCGCGCCAAAGATGGAGTCAGCCCTTGTTCCAAAATAGGAATGATAATTAAATGTCAATGCGGAGTGTTGCCTGTCTGCGTCCTGTTTACAAACCAAAAGCAAAAATAATTTTTTTTTTTTTTTTTTAGTAATATTATTTCCTGCTTACATAATTTCTTACATTACTCGAGAATTGTAAATTTTAATCATTCACGAGTTTTTAAATTTATTACTTGCAAAACAAATTGTTACACATTTTCTTATCAATCAATTTACAACCAACCTTTTTTTACCACCTTTCCCAACTATTAGTCAGATAAGATTATAACCATCATACAATATATTTATCATGGGTCTTTGTTGTAGTTGTGGTCGTTCAACTGATGGAAACAACACTCAATTGTTATTAGCAGAAAATGAACGAGAAGCGATATCTGCATTATTGCAATATTTAGAAAATAGATCAGACGTTGATTTTTTCAGCAATGGTCCATTGAGAGCATTGAGTACTTTGGTTTATTCCGAGAATATTGATTTACAAAGAAGTGCTGCTTTGGCATTTGCCGAGATTACTGAGAAAGACGTTAGAGAAGTCAATAGAGATGTATTAGAACCAATTTTGATATTATTACAATCAACAGATTCCGAAGTTCAAAGAGCTGCCTGTGGAGCTTTGGGCAATTTGGCAGTTAATACTGAAAATAAAATATTAATTGTTGAAATGGGTGGATTGGAACCTTTAATTAGACAAATGATGTCGACAAATATTGAAGTTCAATGCAATGCTGTTGGTTGTATAACAAATTTAGCTACTCAAGATGATAATAAATCGAAAATAGCCAAAAGTGGTGCATTGATACCATTAACCAAATTGGCAAAATCAAAAGATATCAGAGTACAAAGAAATGCAACTGGTGCTTTGTTAAATATGACCCATTCCGGCGAAAACAGACAAGAATTGGTCAATGCAGGCGCCGTACCCGTGTTAGTATCATTATTATCAAATGACGATGCCGATGTTCAATATTATTGTACAACTGCTTTATCAAACATAGCAGTTGATGAAATTAATCGAAAAAAATTGGCCAGTACCGAACCAAAATTGGTTAGTCAATTGGTTAATCTCATGGATTCGCCATCACCAAGAGTGCAATGTCAAGCAACATTGGCTTTAAGAAATTTAGCTTCAGATTCTGGTTATCAAGTTGAGATTGTTAGAGCTGGTGGGTTACCACATTTAGTAAGTTTATTAACATGCAATCATCAGCCTTTAGTATTAGCTGCTGTTGCATGTATTAGAAATATATCAATCCATCCATTAAATGAAGCATTAATAATTGAAGCGGGATTTTTAAAACCATTGGTTAGTTTATTGGATTACACTGATTCAGAAGAGATCCAATGTCATGCAGTATCAACATTAAGAAATCTTGCTGCAAGTTCAGAAAAAAATAGAACAGCATTACTTGCTGCTGGTGCAGTAGATAAGTGTAAGGAATTGGTATTAAAAGTTCCATTATCTGTTCAATCTGAAATTTCAGCATGTTTTGCTATATTGGCATTAGCAGATGATTTAAAACCAAAATTATATGAAAGTCATATAATAGATGTTTTAATACCTTTAACATTTAGTGAAAATGGAGAAGTTTGTGGTAATTCCGCAGCGGCATTAGCCAATTTATGTTCAAGAGTTTCAAATGAACATAAACAATATATTTTAAATAATTGGTCACAACCAAATGAAGGTATATATGGATTTTTAATTAGATTTTTAGAAAGTGGTAGTGCTACATTTGAACATATATCATTATGGACAATATTACAATTATTAGAATCAAATAATCAAGAAATAAATTTATTAATTAAAGAAAATGAAACTATATTAACGGGTATAAAAAATCTAAGTGCAAGCCAACAACAAATTCAACAATCACAAATTAATAATCATCAAGATGATCAATATGAAGATCCAAAAATTGAATTGTTTAATTTGACTCAACAAATTTTACAAATATTAGGATAGAGAAAAAAAGGGTTTTCTATTC
>JAJMBM010000001.1:14301-121354 GCA_030565325.1 Insectozyma coleopterorum
CTTCTTCTTCTTCTTCTTCTTCTTCTTCTTCTTCTTCTTCTTCTTCTTCTTCTTCTTCTTCTTCTTCTTCTTCTTCTTCTTCTTCTTCTTCTTCTTCTTCTTCTTCTTCTTCTTCTTCTTCTTCTTCTTCTTCTTCTTCTTCGTCTTCTTCTTCTTTTGGTGATTTATCAGAAACTGTTAATTTGTTTAATTTATCAAGTAATTCAGTATCTTCTGATTCAACCTTTTCATGTTCTTGCATCAATTTCTCTAATTCTTCATCAACATCAGAATCTTCAGTTGTATATAATGCTTGACTGATTTCTTCAGTTTTTGCAATTTCTTCATCAATATCAATTTTCAATTCATCGACATCATTCAAATTTATCTTGTTATTTAATTTTTTCAATATTGTTGAGCTCGACACCATTTGATTAAATATTTCATGATTTAAAGTAGATTCATTGATTTTATTAATTATCAATTCGAGTTCATGATGTGCATTTATATTTTTCTCTATTGACATAACCAATTTTTTCTTTTCATTAAGTAATCTTTTCAATTTCAATTTCCGTTGTTCTTTCGGTAATTCCAAGACTTGAATCAAGTCTAAATTTGATAATCTGGATTCCAAAATGTCATTCCTTTTGGATAATTTCGCCAACGTTATCTTTATATTAATCAATCTTATATCATCTTCATCAATCGGTTGGTGTTTATCTATTTTAATATATTCTTTATTTCTTTGAATTAATAGTTTATCTCTAGTCCAATAAGTTAGCAATATCTCAAGATCGATCTTTGTCAATCTAGTATATCTATTCACGAATTCCAATAACAATTCATCATTGAAAAGGCGCGATATATATGAATTATCAATATTGTCGATTATAATTTCATAAACCATATCACCAAATTTAATCAATTGATCAATGAGAATAAACCTATCATCTACCAATTTATCATCTTTTACAGTTGAGTATTTGAACAATCTTCGTTTGCTCCAATAAATCCACGATTTGAGAGATATATAACTTTTGATACCGTTTTGGAAATATGAAAAATCTTGATTGATATATATAGAATAAGGTATTAGTATTTCATTGTCGATTAATTCCTGTAATATATTGATTAGATTTTTCGGTTCTCCATATTTATCCAATGCTAAATACTGTGATAAGTTTGGCTGATAAGACGAGATTGAAATTTGAGATTGTGGTAGATATTGACTAGATTCAATTAATTTTGTTAATACAAGTTTCCAGGCAGTTAAATTTGCTTCGTAACCCTCAACATTCAACTGTTTCAATTTATCAAAATTAGAATATAAAGAAGTTAATCGAGATTCTTTAAATTGAGGCACCGACTTGATAAAATCTTCAATTGTCATATTGAAAAAGAAAATTACATAATACTTTACATCATCAATTTTTTTTTTTTTCTTTTTTTTTTTGCATCATTAATCATTAACTTATAATTTATTATACATCATTATTTAATTAATTTTTAAACTATTTAAATTCAATTCAACTTGATCTCTCAATTTATCTACGACATCTAATATTGCAATAGAAGCAGGTGAATCGGGATAATAATCGAAAAAACATTCACCTGCATCGCAACATTTGCCAATTCGTGGATCTAAAGGCACTGAACCTAAAAATTCAATGTTTAAATCTTTACACAATTGTTCACCACCTCCTGTCGTTGGTTTAAATATCTGACTTTTGTGTTTACAATTTGGACATACAAACCCTGACATATTTTCAACAAGGCCTAATATTTTTATGCCTGCTTTTTTACAAAAATCAATCTCCTTCCGTACATCCAATAACGCAACCTCTTGTGGTGTAGTTACGATTAAAGCTCCATCGATCCCAACATCCTTCATGTATGAAGTAACTGATAAATGTTCGTCTGAAGTGCCAGGTGGCGTATCAACAATTAAATAATCCAATGAATCCCCCCAATGAACATCTTTTAAAAACTGTTTAATTAATCCATTCTTTTTACCACCTCTCCATATAATAGCTAAATCTTGATCGGGCAACATAAATGATATACTCATCAATCCTAGATTATCACTTACGTAGACTGGAGTCAACCCCGAATTCGACTGATGTATAGATTCTCCATCAGCTCCTAACATTTTTGGTAACGATGGTCCACAGATATCTAAATCCATAGCTCCAATTTCTAAATCTTCATCAGCTGCTAATGCCCACGACAACATCGATGTGAATGTCGATTTCCCAACCCCTCCTTTCCCACTTAGCACTAGTATTTTATGTTTTATTAATGATAATCGTTTGTTTATTTGAGGTAGATCAGGATCGGGACCTTTTGGTATTTGACTAGAACAAATTTCTTGATTGGCACATCCTTTGCACGCATCGTCTTTTCCAGCTAGATTGGATTCTGGACCAGGACAATGTTCAGGCTCAGGTTGTACCAACTTTGATTTTTCAATTTGGCTAGGTGACATATAAAATTTACTATTATATTTTTTTTTTTTATATCATTTTTTTTTTTTTTTTGTGTGTGTTACAAAAGTTCTTTATATATTTGATAACCTATTTCTAAAGAAATTTAAATCAACTTTATTCAACGATAAATTAACAACCTTCTTTTTATCGGATATATCTATATCTCTGTTTTCTATAAGTAAGTTACCAACCGCTTTAGATATTATGTTCAATGCTATTCTCTCTTCAAAACTTGTATTATATTTAGTCAATGGGATGGAATTTAATAGAAATTGTAAACTTTCAACAACATTGGAATCATTTAAATTCAAATATGTTTTATATATCCCAGCCCCGAAATTCCAATCAGGTATAATTAAACCTTGTTGTGGGAATTTTTCAAATATATCATTCAATTTTTCTTTATCTTGAATTGAATTTGAAATTACTACTGATGGACCCAAGTTTGAAACTATTGAGTCGTATGCTTTATCATACAATTCGACATTTAATAAAGCTTCAACTTGTCCCCAATAATCTTTATTGTTTCTTTTATTAATACTCAACGCTTCATATATTATTGTTCTTGGGATTTTTAAAACTTCAACTAAGTAATCCTCCTTTTCAATTATATTTTCAATTTTAGATATTATTAAACTATCAATCAATTGTTTTGATTCTTCATCATTTGATACTTGTGAATAAACTATTATGCTCTCTTTCCAATAATTTTTATGATTCAAATAATCACCAAATCCTTTTGATATTGAATCATCATGTTTATTTAAAATTTCACATATAAACCATTTCAATTTTATATTCAAACTAGTATTTTCAATTTGAATATCATTAATAAATAACTTTAATAAATCAGTTATTGAAGATTTCGGTAATTTATTCTTAAATTCACTAATTAATAATTTTAAATCTTCTTTCCCACTTCCATAAAATAATTTTAATCCCAATGCGATATTCCATGGTAAATCTTTAATAACATCATTTAATTCACCTGCTAATATTTGGTATATTTTGATTATTGATTTTGGAATTAATGAAATTGAATTTTGTTCTTTCCAACTGATTAATTGATTTTTTGCAATTGATTGAACAACCTCATCATTTGAATCTGATAATGTAACAATTACAGATAAATGATTATTCTTCGACATTATTGAAGTTTCAATAGCTTTAATTAAATCACCCGCACATAAATAAATAAATGTTCTTTCTAATGGATCATCTTTATGTTCATCTAGTAAACTCTGTGTAGTGGATGTATTATACCTCTTTAACCATTCTCCAAATGAAGAATTCTCATTATCAAATAATGAAGATGCTAATGTAACAATTTCATTTTCTTCTTGATCATCACTTGTTAAATCTTTAAATTTAAAGTCTATAATTTCTTGTAATTTTGGATAATTATTCTTTCGAATTATAATTTTTGATTTTATCAATAATTCATGAAATATCATAGGTATATTATTATTAAAAATATAATGATCATCATCATCATCATCATCTTGTTCAATTTTATCCGAATTCTTCGATTTAGTTGGGGTTGACATATTTAAACTATTTTTATTAAAATCGGAAAATAATAAATCATCAACTTTTTCAATTGTAATTCTTTTATCTAAAGGTCTATCTAATGGAGCTAATGCAGAATTCAATTGATTGGCTAATTCCAATTGTATCAACCAATCATCAGATGTGGGTAAATTAGGCTTTGTTTGAATTTTATCAAATATTTCATCATTGGTAATTTCTGGTTCATAAGCCTTTTCATCAACTAAATCATTCAAGTCAGTACCTGGAGGTAAATAATTTGAAAATTGTTTCATATAATTAACAACACCAGTTACATCTTCATCTTGTTCATCCATTTCAGGCGTCGATTTCCCATCCGAATCAATGGTTATATCATTAACTTGTTCACTTAAACCATTTGTAGATTGATCATTATTATACTTTGTCAATTGATTAACAATTTCTTCTGAAACTAATTTTCTTTTAATATTGATCGGGTTTTCATTAGGTGGAATTGAATATTCCCATCCACCAGGTACAATTCTTGTTTTTTCATTCAATTTTTGTTTCTTCAATTCTTGTTGAAATTTTTCATTCTCATATAATTTTGAATACTCTAAAGATGCTTCTTCTTCTTGTTCATCTTGTTTTCTTTTCATGGCTTGTAAATCTTCATCTTCATCTACTAAACCCCATACACTAAAATGTTTAACTTTGAATACCCAAATATGAGTAATTGGATCATACGTAACAAATTCCATACCTATTTGTCTTTTCAAAAATTTAATATGATCATCAATTGATACATTTTCTTTTGGTTTAACATTTTCTAATGTTATCGTTGCTGGTACATTCAAACCATATCCCATTGGTGGTTTATTAACTGAATCTTTATATGTTATAACCATTTTATTACCAATTTGAATTATTTTACCAAACAATTCTTTTTCTAATGATCCTTTACTTTCAGCTACTATTTTAGTTAAATCAACTGGATAATTATATGCAATTTGTCCACAACCAACTCTACCTACTATGAAATTATCTATATTTGATAATTGTTCATTTGTCATATTCATAATCTCTTGTATTGTTGGAGTAGACCAATATCCATCGTGTAATTCAGTTTCATTCATAGACGTTTCTGGTTTCTTCGTTGATTCAACTTTAATAGTGGATTTAGTTTCTAAATCTTCATTTTTTTGAAATCTTGTAAACGCCTTATCGGTAATAATTTCATCATCATCATCATCATCTTCTTCTACGTCACTCAAATAATTTTCTTGTAAAATTTTGTCTGACGATATTGGTTGATTTAAAATAACTCTTCTCTTTTTGGAATTAAATACTTTATTCACATCAATTAAATGATATTTTACAGGTTTGGACTTTATAATTAATCTTTTCATACTTCCTACCCTTCTTGCATCTATTGATTTATAAGAAGGTCTCGTTATTGCTCTTGGTGTGACTGTAGATGAACTAATTGCTAAGATATTTCTTGTTGTTGATGAATTTCCAGTAATCAATTTTTGTTTATCTTGTGAACTTAAAGTATCCGATGAGGTAAACAAGCCCTTTAGAGATTGTAATGAAGGATTTGTAGCTGTGTTTCTTAAAAATTTAAAAGTTTGACCTAATTTACTTAATAACGATGAAGGTTTTGGTTTTTGAGGATTTATTAAGGTTGGTTTGGGAGTATCGGAAAATATGGTGGTTGTGATTGATTCTGGCATATTTGCAGTTGATGCTTGTAAATTTGAAAGTACTTGGGAATAACTATATGGGTTTGAATTATTTACAGTTAAGTTGGTGGAAAATTGTGGATTTAAGAAATTTGATTGTGCGTTTGTTGTATTTCCAAATAAACTAGAACTGGTGCTGGAATTGAACAATCCCGTGTTGGATTGTGGATTATTAGAACCGAAAAGTCCTCCAGAGGTGGTATTGTTGTTGAATAAACCGGCGGGTGTTTTATTTGCGTTGCCAAATAACCCACCAGTATTATTTGAATTCGTGTTGGTATTTCCAAACAATCCACCGGTATTTGTATTCGTATTTGTATTTGAGTTTCCAAATAATCCACCGGTATTTGTATTCGTATTTGTATTTGAGTTTCCAAATAATCCACCGGTATTTGTATTCGTATTTGTATTTGAGTTTCCAAATAATCCACCAGTATTCGTATTCGTATTTGTATTTGCATTTGTATTTCCAAATAACCCACCAGTATTCGTATTTATATTTGTATTTGCATTTGTATTTGCATTTGTATTTGCATTTGTATTTCCAAATAAACCACCAGATGTAGTATTTTGTGAATTACCAAATAAATTTGAACTTGTATTATTTCCTATAGTAGCTGGAGTGTTCAGTTTTCCAAATAAACCACCAGAAGCATTGGATTGCGAATTTCCAAATAACCCTCCAGTTGATGCTGGTGCTGCATTGGTTTGTGAATTTCCAAACAAACCTCCCGAATTTGTACTTGTATTATTTTGTGTATTCCCAAATAAACCCCCAGTTGAAGTTGATGCATTGTTGTTTTGTGAATTGCCAAATAATCCTCCGGTTGAAGTTGTACCATTTAAAGAATTTCGCCTTGCGCCGAATCCCCCAAGTGATGCACCTCCATTATTTGCTGAATTGTTTAATCCAAACGAGAACGACATGCTTCTATATATTGTCTATCTCAATTGATTCAACTTGTTTCAAATTCTTTCTTTCTGTTTACAACAAAAAAATTGAATCAAAAAAAAAAAAAAAAATATACCAACTTGGTATTCACACTACAACATCGATTTTTACTGCAAAAAATAATAATATATAATAATATCAATTGTAACTGATTGTTTCTTATTGATTGGTAACTTCTAGTTTTATTACTGATTCAGAACTAAACCAGAATTTGTCAAACTTTCTGAGATTACCCTTTTGACTATACACTTTATTGGGTATACCGATATCGATCAAATAATGAATAATTTCATTCATACTGCCATCTTTATATGTCAAATTTCCATTTTTATATGCCAATATTATACCAGTTAAAGGTATTCCCATCGATATACACCATTTTGAATTCAATTTCAATGAATATTCCAGTAATGTACCCGACCCACCATCGATACCTGATGGAATATCTAATGATAAAATTTTAGATTCTTGTTGTGGTAAATTACACCAATGAATCAATTGTGTTAATGATTTCAAATCTTCATCTTGATAGAATAAATCCTCTAAATGATCATCATACCCTTGTAATGCATCAATTATTAATTCCACGGGTGTATCTAATTCATTATTAAGTATATTTAATAAATCGTTAAAATCCGATGATATAGTTTTCCCACCACTCATTTCAAAATATCTCAATTGGTCTTTTATTTCTTCATCTGGTGATATTACAAATGCCAACACTCTTACACCATGATTTGTTAAATGTCTACCGGTTGCCAATGCTCTATTACTGCATCTTCCACTACCCACCAATAATAACACTAATGGAGGTAAATTGTGATTCTTGGTATTGCTTAATCTACTAGCACCTCCTAATATGATTTGCATTATCAATTGAGATAAATTAGTGGCACATATTTCTACCAACATCGACGGCGTAATGCCAAAAGAATCATTTGCCATACGTTCAATTTCCAACAATTGTACCGGACTTGCTAATTGAATAGTCAGTAGATTATTCGAATTAATCAATTTCAAATTTTGAACTTGTGATAGTGATGACACTTGACTTAATCCAGTTGGTTGTCGACTTAATGTTGGAGTTGCTGATTCCCCAACTAATTTTGATATTATTGATGTGCCAATATTATCCCAATTATCTTGATTTGGTTTATGATCTAAAACCATTTCGTTATGATCATATTTGTCTTTCCTAGATTTTGATTTTTCAATTTTATTATACCCAACCAATCGTTCACTAGGTTGAGTATGATCTTTTTTTTGAAAATCTGCAAATACAGACTTTTTATCAAACATTGCCAAATTGGCCTGGAAATCGAAATCAGATAAGCTTTTGATATTTCTTGCTTCGTTTTCACTAACCCAGTCTGGATTCTCCGACACATTAGATGAATTATTTTGTGACTTATTAGACTTTTGTTTGATTGATTTTGATTTATTAACAAATAGAATCGCATCATCATCAACACTGATTTGTTTATTGTTATTTTTCAACTTCTTTTTATTATTATTATTATTATTATTTTGCTCTTTAATTAAAGTTTGAGGTAATTGTAAAACTTTCAAATCGGATATTGAATTATTATTATATTGTAAGGATTGATTAGGTTGGTTAACATTCGATAACACAATTTGTTGACCGTCAACACTTGAAATAGTACCTGTCGAGGTAGTACCGTCTTTCAAACTTAATTGCACCTTGCAATTTATAAATTCAGTCATGAAATTTGATTGCCCTTTGGTTGAAACTTGAAATTTTTTTTTTTTTCTCTCTTGATTTACAACGTTGACAATATTAGGTAGCGCAGTTGATTTTGTTAATCTACCACCAGTCTATAAATAACGTAGTATGAAGGTGATTAATTTGAGTAAAATACTATTGGTCCAACGGTATATGCTCATTAATCTGATCTAGAAGCTGAAACCTGAATCTGGAATATATTTGAGAGAGAATACAACCTAATACAACGAAGCCAGAAAATGTAAATATTCAGTGTATTCGAACAGAATTAGAACTGAAATGCTGTGAATTGTTCTGATAACATTCAGTGTATTTGAACAGAATTAGAAAGTCAAGATTATGATAACTTTTGAAATTCGAACGTTTGAAAAAGACCCGAACAATGGAATTAAAAGTACCTGCCACAGTGTAGACTATTTTTGTGAGTTAAAATGTAACCAACTAAAGATTTCTTGAATTACACTTTTGAGCATCATTAAGAAAAGTTGTATTGAGAACTGTAGCTTCTGACCAAATATGGTTCTTCCTTTTATTAGCAACCGAAACAACAGAAAGTTGAGCAAATAAAAATAAGTATTCAGTGGTGAATATTTGTGATAATTGCATTGTAAAATAAATAAGTCTTAATGATAATTAAAAAGTAATGAAAGAGGGTATTAATAAATACTTACAAATTTATCATAACCAACAGCATATTTTTCAAATTGATTTGGGCCTATCATTACTTCTGTATATATGATTACAATAAAATAAGGTTCTGTTCAAAATTGAAAGTAGACATCGTCAATGATGTATGTACATTTTCTTCAAACAGTTGTCATCCTCCCCTTTGCAAACGTGATTATGCTTCATATACTAATGGGGAATCAAAACAACCATAGAAGTTATCGATTGGAATCTTAGTCTTAAGGATAAAAAGTAATGAAAGAGAATATTAATAGGTATTTAAAAATTCATCATAAACAACGGCTTATTTCCAATCATTACCTCTGTCTGTATGATTATTATAAGGTTCTAGTTTAGCTGTACAATACAGAAATGTTTTGAACCTCAAAATTGACAAAATTTCCATTTTCTTCGTCATCCACCCTTTGCAAACGATATTTATATTGTACTTGATATAATACTGGCTCTCATCTTCCAATTGGTAACCAAAACAAACATAGACGTTATCAATGGATTCATGAAAGTGATATAAATTTATGATATCGATAAAATACACCTTGAAACCAACAACAAATTTCACCATTGATAAACCAGCCATCCGATACTTAAGCGAACGATGATCACATCTTGTAGAAATTAGTATAGATCTCATATTGTACAAATTAGTATAGAGATACAATTACGTTGAATAGTTACATCACGGGACGAATTGAAAGCACAAATTCACAACTCAAGGTTCTAACAATGGACGTCAGCAAGTGAATAATAAAAGAGGCTGAAGGATACAGCAAGATAAGATAGTGATAAATTACTACAAATCCCATTTAGCGTACAATCAAAACCAAAGTTATTAGTCAGAGGTAATCATATTCAATTTTTAGTCTTTTATAATGTTTTACAAAACCCATCTTTGTTTTTTTTTATTTTCAAAATACTGAAACACGGCAGCTACGCCATAAGTAAGAGTGTTAGAGATGGAAAAGCTTGGTTTTACAACACATGCCTTCTCGAATAGTCGAACTCATTAAAATCGTGAAATTTCAACCAGAAACTCTTTTGGTGGTAATTAAAATTAAAGTTTGAAGTATCGTGTGGCGCATGCACACGGCGTGAAATGATATTATAATCAAAATTAGTTAGTTTTAGTTCGAACCTGTCATGTTTTATTATTTGGCTGTGATTTCGATATGTTCACCATTGGAAGAATCAGTGATAGTACTACCAAGCCTAATCTAGTGATATTACACAATAACTTATAAAAAAAATCTTTTGATGAGTCAATATTGATTGGGCTCATAGTGTCAGAACACAAAGGTAGTTACCAACATGTCTTGGTTAAGTGAAATGGTTAAATAGATTCTTTATAATCAGAGATTGATCGAGTGACATAGTTTCTTCTAATATATTAACCAATTGAATAAACGTTTCATCTACCATTCACAACAAGTAATGAGGAAGGTTATGCTAAAGTATATCAATGGTTGATCCTTTATCGCTCATAAATACGCACGGTTCAATATGCATTTACTGATAACACGAGCATAAACTTATATTGAACGGGTTTGTTTTATTTAATGCCGAGTATTGTATGCATTAGATATCTGATTGTTTAAACGTGGTAATAATTAGTTCGCAATGGGTCATGATTTTTTTTTGTAGCTGCGGCGTTTCTGGCCAAATGTGGCCACAAAATTGAAATTCTGATGCGCAATAGTTATTATCAACATAGATTCAAGATACGAAATTCCGATCTTTTTAAAGGCTGGTTTAGACATCATGCAAATTATCCTGCTTTGTCCTTTTGTGGTGAAAGATGAATAGAGAGTATATTAAGGAACGAATACCCCCCTCCGTGAATACGTTCACAGATTGTTTATTAAGATTATTACAACAAGATGTTAATTAGAAAAGATATGATCGGACAAGAAGACATTGATGGTGAATTCAATTCACATGCTAAGAAAATCAAACTAATCGTTGCTATTGTCGTACCAATTGTTGTTGTATTGAATATATTATTTTGGACCACCTTCTGCTGTTTGTTGTATAAGAAAAGAAATGCATTTAGAAGAGCCAATGAGGTGAATATTTTGAATAACAATTATGAAATCAGACAAACCCATTTTGAAACAAGTCAAGTGAATAACAACATAGGTCCTTATCAAGCACCACCCAATTACAATGAAAGTATGGGTTTTAATTCCCCACAAGATCCAAATGGATTTCGACAATAGACGATAGCTTGTTCATATAATGAGAGGGTACTTGTGTGTTTTGGAACGAATGAGTGGGTAGATAGTAGTAATATAATATACGTGTAGTATTGTAACAAGTGGTAATCGTTATCAACGGAAAAAATAATCACACTTGTGGAATTTTTCATTTGTCTTTTTTTTTTTTTTTTTTTCATTGAAATTTTTTTTTGAATTGTTTAGTTTTCAATCTAGATTGATTAAGATAGATCTAACATTTGATTTCAATTGAATACTAATTACTGTTAACCACACTATACTCCACTATCCATACCTTATAGATTTCATAGAGTTTTCATCATGCCAACTTCAACGTCACACATTGGAAAGCAATCTTCAAATACAGGTTCCAAGAATCTAGTCAAGCCAGCGGATATTTTCGTATTCATACCTAATCTAATTGGCTATCTCAGAATAATAACAGCATTGATATCCTTTTTATGTATGAATTTCAGTTTCCAAACTCTAACATTAATATTTTACGGGATTTCGGGATTTCTTGATGCCTTTGATGGTTATGCTGCAAGAAGATACGATCAAGGTACAAAGTTTGGAGCCGTTTTGGACATGGTCACCGATAGATGTGCAACTAGTTCTTTGATCGTGTATTTAAGCTTATTGTATCCCAGATTAATCGTATTGTGGCAATTATTGATTAGTTTGGATTTAAGTTCTCATTACATGCACATGTACGCCATGTTATCGGCCGGTAACACGAGTCATAAAAATGTCGATCAATCACAATCATATATTTTAAATTTATATTATACAAATAGAAAAGTTTTGTTTTTAGTTTGTGGCTTTAACGAATTATTTTATGTCGCTTTATATTTGCATTATTATAATTGGTTTTGGTTGGGTACAGTTATGTTGATTGTTAGTTTCCCAATTTGGTTATTTAAACAAATTGCAAATGTCATACAATTAAGACATGCCTCTTTGATATTGGCAAGATCAGATGCTGAAGAACATTCAAATAAAAAAAAATAAAAAATAAAACCTAAAAACAAATAAAACAATTCAACTAAAAATCTGATTCAATTTCTAAATTCATTTGGTTTTAAAAATAAAACAATTCAACTTAAAATCTGATTCAATTTCTAAATTCATTTGGTTTTAAAAATAAAACAATTCAACTAAAAATCTGATTCAATTTCTAAATTCATTTGGTTTTCTAAATTTGATAATAATTTGATTGTTTCTTCATCATTTATTAATGTTAATTTATATTTATAGCATTTTTTTAACATTACCAAATCATTATTTTGAATACAAGTATTTATTGAAACTTTTAAATTTTCAATTTTCTTCTCTGGTGATTCAATTGATCTTGAATATTCAAAATAAGCTATTGAAATGAATTGTAAATTATTAAGATTTAATATTTTGGGCATCACCTTTTGACATATGTCTTGGATTTGTTCTTTATATCCAAGTTCATTCAAGATGTTTAGATATATTAACATTGCTTCGATATATAATGGAATGAAACCAATTTGTTCACATAATTGTATTTGTTGCAATATTAAATTTAAACATCGGAAATGATTTCCTGAATTATTAAATATTTTACATTTTAATAGATTTAATTTAATATTGAGATAATTATTTATTGATTTAATTTGTGAGATCAATTTTAATGCATATGAATAATTTTGTAAACAAATTTCAATTTCAATTTGTAATATAATCAATTCATTCCTTAATTCAATAATCTTATTATCATTATCTAATAATATATCAATTAGTTCTTTCGATATTCTATATTTACCCTTTTTCAAATTCATCTTGATCAACATTATTAAACTTCTTGTTTGAACTGAATTATACAATGAATAGTCCAAACATTGTTGTTTTATCTTTTCCAATTCTTGATAAATTTCTTCATCGTTACCTCCTTGTAGAAATCTTGAAAATAAAAACCGTACTTTTAAGCTTATTTTATCTATAAGTTTATCAGTAAAGTCTAGTGATATTTCGGTATAAATTTCACTTAAATAAGATTCACCAATCTTGCCATATACGCTTGAAGTTAATTCACAAGACTTTACAAACGTCGGTTTTGTATCATTGATTGATATATATAAAGATTTGATTGAATTTGGGATGAAATTTTGTGTCAATTCATTATTTGAAATCATTTGTAAAGTTTTAAAATTATAAGACATTGAATATAAAGATAATGAAATATCTTTCAGTTTTAAAATTAAAAAGTCTAATAAATTTGATTCATTATTATTATAAAAGTTTTGCAATTTCCAAAGATTTGGTTTATTTTTAATGAAATCAAATAACCAACTGAGGATATACGTTAACGTTGAATTATCTTTATTTTCTCTTGCTATTGATATTGCTTCTTCTATACTATCTAATGCTTTATTATCTTCATTAAAATATTGATGCAAAGAAGCTTTGGAAATTAATGCAAAATGATAAAAGTATTTCGAATTCGAACTAACCATGTAATCAAAATATTGATGTAAATAATTGAAACTTTCATTATAATTTGAATTGGATAAACTTTCGAGATATTTTAAATAATAATAAGAAGGTAAATTATTGAAAGAAATATTTTGTATCTTATTAATATCTGGATTCAAGTCACAATTTAACATTAACAACATTGTTTGTTTGATATGTTCTGGTGTTGGCGTGCCATAATTTTCCAATATTTCAATCTGTTTATCTAATAAAACCGATATATCATTTTTAGGCAATGGCAATAATTCCGATTCTAAAGTTAAACCAAGATCTTGAATCTTGGAATTTAACTTTTTGAATAACTTTGCATCGGGGTCTTCTTCTTGTTCTTTTTCATTAATAATTCCTCCGTAATTAATATATAAATCTTGTGATGATTCTCTAAATTGTAAAAAAGATTGAAACAACAAGGTACTTTCTTCAAAATTCAAATAGGCAAACGAAGTACAGATTTTCAACACAAACGATCCAAACAATGATTTTGATGATAATGATTTATGTTTCAATGGTTCAAATGTTGAATTCGAAGGCACGATTACATACTTGACAATGGTTTTAATAAATTTATCCAAATCCTCAATTGAATTAATCGACCATATAAATTGTAGTAATTCCTTTTCAACCAGTATATCATTTATGAATTTACATAAGTCTAGTAAAGTTGGATTAATGATCAAAGCATTTTCATTAGTTTGCAATATTGATTTGTTCTCAATCAAGTGGACCAATAGGAGTAGATTCCTCGCTTTTAATTTGTTGAATATGTAAAATTTGATCAAGATCAACCATGATATCTTATACGACGACAAGTCTTCTGTTAATAACAATTTGATACCATTCTTCTTTATCATTGATTAAAGTTTTTGATAGAGGACAAAAAAAAAAAAAATAAAAATAAAAAAAAAAAAAAAAAAAAAAAAACAATTATATACAGGAATGGATAGTAGCGGTTATCATCATATAATTATATTGTCTATTCATCATCGTCTGAATCTACATTAATTTCGGGCATTTCAAAGTCAGAACCAGAATCATCGTTGTTGTCATTGTTGATTTCTTCGGTCGCAAGTGGTTTGACAGTTGTAGTTGAGACAGGTTCTGGGTAATCTTGTTCAATTTCAACTTGTTTTGCAACCATTTCTTTCTTTTCAATTTCAACTTGCTTTACAACCATTTCTTTCTTTTCAATTTGAATGTTATTTGAAAATATTTGTGTTGATTCAACAATTTCTTCTTCTATTTCATTTATGACATTTGGTTGTTTAGTTTCGATTTCCAATTTTCTCTTTTTCAATGGATTTTCTTCAACTAGTTCGATTTCTTCCTCTTCTTCTAAAACTTCATTTGTAGACATATTTATATATTTAGGCAATGGAGGAAATCTTGGATTATTAAAAACACTCAATAATTTATCATCCTTCAATATTGTTGATATTATAGGTAAGATGCTGATTTTTTCATACCCTGGATATATCACCGCATTAATCAACAATTCTTTTAATTCATTTGGTACCTTATGTTGCAAATTGTAATATCTTGAATGGATAGACTCTATGATTAAATATCTCATAATTTTATAGTGTTGAGTTGGGGGTAATTCAAATTTCATGATTATTTGATTAATAAATGTTCTGACAACAGTGATAGTTTTGGTTGAAATTGTTTGTTTGAATAAATGTTCGTGTGATAAAATATCCGACAATGGAGTAGAATGTACATTCTTCTTTTTCCTTGTCTTTTGTGAAGATTGGGGTGTTTTAACAATTTCCTCTCTTTTAACTCTTGGTTCGATCAAATTTTGTGCAAGGTCAACAAACTTTAAAATCATGGAATTATCAGAATATACACCAATTAAATCAAGATATTTACTCACGGTACTTAACAAATTTACTTGTAATGATTCAAATTCTAAAATTTCATTAATATCTAATTTTTTATTCTTTAATGGGATTAAAATTTCTAAAAATGATAAAATTGAATTAAAATGCGGTAACAAGTTACCTTGATATAGTAATAAATTATTCAATAAATTGAGCACATTTTGGTAATTTTCAATCAATGTTAATTTTATAATTCTTTTAATCTCTTCATCTCTTATATCTGATTTAAATGATAGGAATTTCAAATTAATCGTACATGTGATTTCACAGATTGTTACAATTAACCCAATTGGGACGGTAACAGTATATAAGGTTTCCATATTGATATAACAACTTAATAAATTTAATAAAATGTTCAAATTGTTTGAGATTTGAAATATAGAACTTGGTTCATTAAAATCAATTGATAAATCTTGCAAGATTTTATTATTGTCAACTTTTGGCATCTTTTTAATTAGATTTAATAAATCTTGATCGTCTTTGAAATTCAAAAATTCTTGATAAATATTAATTATTTCAACCATCTCACCAATTATATTTTTCAAATTCATATTCCATTTAGCTTCAGGTTCATTTTTTTCAATAATTGACAATAATGCAAAGATATTAAATATTTCCTTCTTTAATGCATTTGGATAATTCACAAAATTAACATCATTCATTAAACGAATCAACTTGGTCTCCAATTTATTCCCAAATGGTCTAAATGTAGTTGAATGATATTTGATTAGTTTTTTCAAAGAAGTTAAAACCAAATAAGGTTCAAAGTGTAAAAATTTCAAATAGTAATTAATAATTGAATTTAGCTTAGGTGTCAAAATCTCTCTTGTCAATGTTGGTTTGCCTCTAATTTGATCCATTATGAAATTAACAACCTGAATACAATTTGTTAAAATTTTGACATTTATAGTTTGATTATAATTCTCCAACACTGATAATAAATTAGTTAATAATAATGAACCGTAACTAGCTAAAATGTTATAATCTCTAACTATGACTTTCACAATATTGATCCCACACCATTTATTATATTCCTTTGGAGATTTGATTAAATTATTAACACGAGAAATCAAATGTTGCAAACTTGACTTTGAAATTGATCCCAAGATATTTCTATCGTTGTACAATGTCGACAAGATCGGGATTAACGAGTCTGGTTCTTGTTTAATCTCATCTAGTAATAAATTGATCGACATTGTTAATTTATGATATTTCTGAGATGAGACTAAAAAAAAAAAAAAAAAAATAAAGAGCGAGATTGAATAGTTGATATATTTTTATATATTAAAATACATTGTCTAGTAAGCCTTTGAAAGTAAATGGTTCGTACAAAACACCACCGCCTTCGAAATATTTACTCATTGACTCGACCCAATGAAGTCTCAACGAATGCAACATCGCCGACGTACCTTCCATCACAACTAAGATACAAATTGACAATGAAAACCACATTGCAAATAAAAACACAACCATTAAGGTACCCATGAACCCAGTTGGTCCAAAGGCATTGCCAATCGTCATTGACCATAGAACAGTTGACAATTGTGCATGTGCTAATGATAACGCCCACAATCTTAGATATGAAGCCGTGTGGGAAACACAATTTAAACAAAATTCAATCGTATGAATCACTTGATGAATCATTATATCGCCAAAATTATGTTCTTCATGTTCTTCCTCATCATCGTCTACTACTTCCCCTTCTTCTTCTTCTTCTTCATTAGTCAATTGTACGTATTCATGGTGTTTTGCCTTTTTATCCATTTGTCTTTTCAAATACAATGGTTTAACTAATAACAACCACGGAACACAAATTAATGCAACAATGACTAAATATATCTGCACCGATGATTGTCCGTCGTATAATGGTTCTGCAATAGTTCCTGGACTTAAAAACATGGAAATCAACATATTCAACAATCCAGGTGGTTGTCTACCAGTAGCAAACCAATTCACAGTCCATTTGTAAACAATACATAAGGACAAATATCCAAATATACCTTGCATGAATAATAATCCGGGAATAAAATTACCAATAATATCAATTGGGCTTTTGAAATAAATATAATTAAATAATGAAAAAAATAACGAATACGTCATATGACTATATCCCATTAAAATTGATAATTTCATTTTATAAGAATTTGAAAATAATAATGCATTTTCAGTACCATGCCACGCTGGATCTAATCCGAAAATATATGTACCAATTTGTTTTGCGTATAAAGTTTCCCCGAGTTTAAAATTTTCAGGCCATTTCCATCCACTTGTAAAAATTGACATTGATCTTGAAAATACATCGTTGTATAAAAATCCAGTATACATTGAAAAGATCCCCATCAATAATAAAATAAAACGTCCTGTATATGCCATATCAAATATTTCATCCTTCTTCATGCCTTGTAATTTTTTTTCATTCAAAACTAACGCTAATGCTGCCAATGTAACTATGAACCCGTGTCCCATATCCCCAAACATGATAGCAAACATGAATGGAAACGTTATAATGGTTGGCAAACCAGGATTGATTTCTTTATATCTTGCAACTCCATATGCATCACATATATTTTGAAACGCATTTGTAAATTTATTTGTTCTATTCAATGTTGGTGGTGTTCTATTGGTGTCTAAAACATTTATGATTGTCGGTATCGATTGTGATTGGTCATAGCTTTTTATAGTCGTTGTCAAGTCGTTAATTGAATCGGTTGGTGTCCAACCCTCACCAATTAATGTTTTTCTTGAACCATCGTAATCGCATTTATTCATGGTTTTGTAAATTGCCTTTTCTCTAGCTATGATTTCCCACCATTTTGATAAATCTCTTGAAATTGCAATGAGCTCGGAAGTCAATGCATTTTCCGACTCAGTTAGTACTGTTGATAAATCTGAGAGTTTTGAATCTACTTCATTCAACTGTTCTTTTCGAATTTCAAATGAAACATCAACATCATATAAATCGGCATCTAGTGATTCACAAATCTTCTTAACCCTATCGCGAATAATTACACCATGTGAGAATATAATGAATGAATTTTTCTCAATATATTTCTTATGTTTTTCATCCCAAATTTTCTCTACTAAATCTTCACTATGGTAATATAAATTACCTCTCAATGTTCTCCATAAAATTTGTTGTAAAATAAATACCTTTTCACGGTTAATCACACCGGAAATAAAAGAAGATGAAGATCTGTGGTGTCTTATTTCATGTGATTGTAAGATTAAATCATCATCAAGTAATGCCTTTTGATCAAATTGAAAAAAATTATCAACTGCTTGAATTGTATATTTAAATTGTTTCAAATTTCTTTGAGTCTCAAATAACGATTCAACCGAATCACGTAATTGCACTACTCTATCTTCCAACAATTGTGAATTTTCCATCAATTCTTCAATTTCATTTTGTTGTGGTATTGTTTCAAGTTCATATGGATATTGTTTAATTTCGATATCTTTAAAAGTCAATTCTTTCTTAAATAGGTTAAACTGTCTTTCAACATTATCCAATTTTCTGATTTCATTAACAAACGATCTTTGAAATGCATTGACTTTGGAATTTAAATCTCTAAATTGTATAATATCTAATTGACCAATTTTATAAATGATATCTCTTGCAACTTCAGATGGTACGTAGATTTGCACTAACGACATATCCGCAGAGCGGAACACGGCCTCTTCCTTTTCGGACATAATAATGGTGTAATGTATGCAAAACTGTCTATAGATAGCTAAGGGTTGATGTCAGTAAATGTTTTTTTATTTGCTAAAGATTTCAACGATTTGAATGTATTTACACGACCGATGAACTTGGTAGCAATTTTTGGGAAAAGAATGCAAATGGGTTCTTATTCTTGATTTCGGTGTCAATGTGTATGAAAAGTTGGTTTTAATTATCATAATTAGGACATATTTGTGTGTTTAATTAGTTTTATCAGTTTAGTTGAGTGGTTTATTTTTAATTTTAAAGGGTTTTTTTGACGGGACAAATACAAGTTTTATCGATTTTACACAGTTGCTTCGTTTTATCAAATAAATAACTTCTTTAATATTGTTAAGAATGGCAATGTGAATTAAACTAGAATAAACGGAAACTTGTGAAAATAGGCTTACTAGTATGGACAATCTGTAATCCAAATCAATACAAATTTACTAAAAAAAAGTCCGATCACTCAAGCTATTTCCAAGTAACCAACAATTTTTGAAGCTAGATTTGACATATCAATCATCACAGAGATTAAATTTAAATTACCGACCATTTCTTAACAGTAATCTGTGATGGAAACGACGACGTAATCAACACAAGTTGGTGGGACCAAGGGTCATCAAACTTGCACAACTCATTTATACGGTCCAACGTAATTAAACTTGATCTGTAATTAAAATGTCATGACAACATTATTGAAACACTAAGAAGCTAAACATTATAAAAGTAGAAACAAGTGTCAAATGTTAGGATTTTACTGTATAGCTACTATATAGATTTTTTTTTAAAAAAAAAAAGATACAAATCAGAAACAGTGGTAACTGGTGATAAATATAACTAATAGAACCCCTCCCCCCCCCCAATTTAATATCTTAAAGTATAAGACTAATGACCAGCGTTATTCATAAAATTAGACTAATGACTATTGATTAACTAATTCATGTTATTTTTGCAATCGATGCGCCTGCATACAAAATACACCATCAATTTTCTGCAATTTTTTTAGTCTTCAATATACTGATTATCAATTATCATGAGAAATTTGATAGTTCTAAATAGAGGTTATATCATACCCGAATCAAGAACTTATCCTGATTTGCACGTTATTGATTCCATATTTGATGTTGTTTCTGATTCAGTCACTTTTATATTATCATCAGAGGAGGCGCAATTAATTGAAGTTCAACAGTTTAGTAAATCGGGCAATCTTTCAATACTTGCCAGTTTCCCCATCAGTTCTAGATTATTAAACACCATTCATTTTGTTGATTCGTTGCAGTTGGTTTTTGTTTTTGAAAATGGTGATATTGTAACTGCAACTTATGACCCACAATCTTCAGATTATGACGCAACTATTATTGAAATAGTAGGCAGTATTGACGTTGGTATTAAAGCTGCCACTTGGTCAACTGATGAAGAAACATTGACTATCATTACAAATGAAAATACATTACTTTTATTATCAAGGGTTTTTGAACCATTTTGTGAAAAAATGTTAGATTCAAGTGATATCAAAATAACTGATTCCAAACATGTTTCAGTTGGTTGGGGTAAGAAAGAAACGCAATTTAAAGGTAAAGGTTTTAAGGAAAGAGAAAGAGAAGCTTTGAAACATGGTGGATTAGATGATAAAATTGAAGAATTGAGAGATCCAACTGTTAATGAGATAGAAAAGGGAACAATTTCAAAACTTGACGATCATAGTATTAAAATTAGCTGGAGAGGTGATTGTGAATACTTTGCAATTTCAACAATTGAGCCTGTATTGGTCGAAGATACCGGTGAGATGTATGATAGAAGAGTCATCAGAGTTTTCAATAGAGAAGGTGAACTAGATTCTGTCAATGAAGCCGTTGATGGGTTGGAACAAAATTTAAGCTGGAAACCACAAGGTTCCTTAATTGCTTCGACTCAAAGACACTTGGAAATAGAAGATGGTGAACAATTTGAAGCTTTGGATTTAGTGTTTTATGAAAGAAATGGGTTAAGACACGGTCAATTCAATACTAGATTAAATCCAGAAAAGGAAACCGTTGAAGCATTAGCATGGTCATGTGATAGTGAGATTTTACTATTCCAATTAGAAAACAGAATTCAATTATGGACTACAAAGAATTATCATTGGTATTTAAAGCAAGAAATATATGTTGATAATCTATTATTTATCAAATTTCATCCAGAAAAGCCATTAACTTTAATGATTGGTACGAAGAATAATATTCAAATTATAGATTTGACTTATAAAATAGTAACTGGGCCAACACAATTGGGTGATGATGTTGGTATGACATTAGTTACCGATGGT
The DNA here is from genome assembly GCA_030565325.1 of Insectozyma coleopterorum. Classification (NCBI taxonomy): domain Eukaryota; kingdom Fungi; phylum Ascomycota; class Pichiomycetes; order Serinales; family Debaryomycetaceae; genus Insectozyma; species Insectozyma coleopterorum. The sequence continues at coordinate 36,007 of JAJMBM010000001.1, forward strand.
TCTATAGCAAAGATAACTCCTTTAGCACTTGCCAATGTTCCACCGCCAATAAGTTTCCGTGAACTTGATATTGCAGACGGTAATATTATTGATCTAGCTATCAGTAAATCAAATACCAAATATGCTATGATATCCAGTGAAAACAATGTTTATTTCAGTGAATTATCGATTGAAGATATGCAAAAGGGTGATTCTCCACAAATTTCAAGTATGATCCCTAATGATATCTTTATTAGAGATGAAAGTGAATTTGTAAAACAGGTTGCGTTTATTAAAGATTCATTTGTTGTAGTTATTGTTGACTCGTCGGTATTTTCAAGAGCTGTAATTTTCGAAGTTGATGATATTAAAAACCCAAAATTAAATGATACATTAGATTTCACACCAAAAGTTATTTTATTAAAATCAAGAGCTGATTTCGAAAGTGTATTTGTTGAATTGATTGATAATAGAATTATGGAAATTGAAACAACCCATGATATAAAGGAAATTATTAAATTTCCACAATTATGTACCGAGATTGAAATTTCATATAATCCAGATTTAGATAAATATCAAGTATTTGGTATTTCTAAAAATGGGAAATTATATTGTAATGAAACACAAGTTGTCAATGGTGTGACCTCATTGAAAATCACCGAAAGTCATTTATTATTCACAACAGTTCAATCTAAATTGTGTTTTATTCATTTAAACTCGTCGCATGAAGATTATCAAGTTTTCCAAAACTTATCAAATGAAAATATAGTTGATGAAAGAATAAGACAAGTTGAAAGAGGGTCCATTTTAATCAACGCCATGCCTACTAAATATTCAGTTGTATTGGAAGCTCCAAGAGGTAATTTGGAAACTATATGTCCAAGAATAATGGTGTTAACAGCAATTAGAAAATACATTAAAGCAAAAAATTATAAAGATTCATTTATAATTTGTCGTACCCATAGAATTGATTTAGATATTTTACACGATTATGATCCAGAATTATTTTTCAATAATATTGAATTATTTATAAATCAAATTGGAAAAATTGAATATTTAGATTTATTTGTATCTTGTTTACACGAAGAAGATGTAACTTTAACTAAATATAAAGAAACGTTATTTGATTCCGGTGTTAATGAATCGGAAGTTAAAAAAACAGGTGAAACATTACAACCAGCATTCAGTAAAAGAATAAATCATAAAAAGGAAGAAATGTTTAAACAATTTTCAGATTCAAAAGTGAATAGAATTTGTGAAGGTATACTTGGAGTTTTATTGAAACCAGAATACTTTGACAAATATGTTCAAACTATATTAACAGCATATGCGTGTGAAAAGCCGCCAAATTTAAAAGAGTCATTAAAATTAATCAGTGATTTCAAAGATCAAGAACAACAAGAAAATGCAATTACTCATTTATGTTTCTTACAAGATGTTTTGAAATTGTATAACACATGTTTAGGATTATATGATGTGAAATTAACATTATCAATTGCACAGAAATCGCAAATGGATCCAAAAGAGTATCTTCCATTTTTACAAAAATTGCACGATCAATCAGAATTGGAACGTAAGTATTTGATAGATGATTATTTGAAAAACTATCAATTGGCTTTACAATGGTTGCATGAACAAGGTGAGGAATGTTATGAAAGATTTGATGATTATGTTGTTGAACATGATTTGTTCAAATGTGCGTTGAAAATATATGACTATGATGATAATGAAGAAAGAACAAATGTAATCTTAAAACTATATGCTGATCATTTACATGAGATCAAAAATTTTACTGAATCGGCTATAACGTATGAATATTTACAAGATTATCCAAATGCATTAGAGAATTATGTGATCGCAAAGAAATGGAAACAAGCCATGTCAATAGTTGAAAAATCAACAACAAGTAATTTAAAAGAAAAATTAGTTGATGTTGCAGAAAGATTAATTTCATCATTAACCGATGATCATAAATATAATGATGCGGCTGAAATCGAATACAATTTCCTTGGAAATGTTGATGAAGCAGTTCGATTATACTGTAAGCAATATTGTTATGATCAAGCAATTTTGTTAGTTGAGAAATCGAATAAATCAGAATTACTACAATCCATAATTGATGTCCAACTAGGTGAAGGGTTCGGTACGATTGCGGAATTATTAGCTGATTGTAAAGGACAAATGAAGTCGCAATTGAGAAGAATAAGAGAATTACGAACTAAAAAGCAAGAAGATCCATTTGCGTTTTATGGTATTTCAGACGATTTGGATACGCCAGATAATGTCTCAGTTGCGGCTTCTGAGACTTCAACTACGCCATCGTTTTTCACGAGATATACCGGTAAAACAGCGGGGACTGCAAAAACAGGAGCATCAAGAAAAACATCAAAGAATAGGAAAAGAGAAGAAAGAAAAAGAGCAAAGGGTAAAAAAGGTACTATATATGAAGAAGAATACTTGATTAGGTCGGTCGGTAGATTATTGGAAAGATTGGATCAAACTGAATCAGATGCAATGAGATTGATTGAGGGTTTATTAAGAAGAAAAATGAAACAACAAGCGTATCAAATACAAAAGAATTGGTGTGAATTGATAGATTTCATCAAAGAGAATATTGATGAAATTCATAATATAAGTGAAAAAGATCGTGAAAGAATTGATGATAACGGTGACATTTATTTAATGGAAGAGATCCCAAAACCAAAAATAAACGACTTTCCAAAATTTAGTATATTAGATTATTAGTAATATAAATTTTATTCATTCAATCGATTAATCCTAAAATTGATTGTTGATTGCCTGTTGCAACTTTGTTTCTTAACTTTTCATAATTGATATCTAGATTAATACCATCTCAACCAATTGAGTTTGTTAAATTTCCAAACGAAAAATAATTGCAAATTTACTATATCAGATAAAAATTCACTCATGTAAACGAGATTCATATTGATAATAAACATCTCTCAATCCTAAAATTGATTGTTGATTGCCTGTTGCAACTTTGTTTCTTAACTTTTCATAATTGATATCTAGATGATTAATACCATCTCAACCAATTGACTTTGTTAAATTTCCAAACGAAAAATAATTGCAAATTTACTATATCAGATAAAAATTCACTCATGTAAACGAGATTCATATTGATAATAAACATCTCTCAATCCTAAAATTGCATTTTTGACACCATCTGTCACAGCTCCTTTCTTGGCCTTTTCATAACATTGATTTCTAGACGGTAGATTAATACCATCTCCAACACCAATTGAGTTTTTAACAGTACCATCTTTCAAAATCAATCCAAGCTTTATTTGACACGTTGCAGAAAATTTCCCATCATCATTAGTTTGTAAATCTGCGATTTCACAACTTACTATTCTAGTAGACCAACCATTGAATCCAAACACTTCATTAGCTAGATTATACAATACATTTCTTGAAAAATTATTCATATTAAATTTCGGACCAAAATAAGATTTTGAATCCCTTGAAAATTGCAACTGTTCCAATTTGATTTGTAATATTGCGATTCTACTCAACCCCCAATCATTAACCACATCAGCATCATCATCAAACTCGTCATACAATTCTTCAAATTGGCTTATATCTGGGAAATACTGTGTTGTTGATTCCAATTGATCAAATTCTGAACATTCCATACGCGAATTGGATTTTCCAAACTGTGAATGTTTTTTTTTTTTTATTTTATTTTTTGTTCTTGAAACGTAATCTCCAATTCTAATGGAGTATATCAAAGATATATTGGGTCAACAGAGCCAGGTTCAACTGGTAGAAGAAGCAATTCCAACGTTATGTAATCGATTACAACATGCCACTATGTCGTCTGATAGACGGTCGGCCGTTCTTGGTTTGAAAAGTTTTAGTAGACAATACAGAGAATCAGTAGTTGAACACGGACTCAGACCTTTAATTGCAACGTTCAAGAAAGATATAGGTAATTCTGCTATTATAAAATCAATATTGGAAACATTTCTTATATTACTCATACGTGGTGAGTCGGATGAAGATTTAACAAGAGGCTTAATATCTCAACAATCAAGATTGCAAAATGGTAAATATCCATCACCGTTGTTAATGGACAAAGAGATCTTCATTGACCAATTATCATTATGGATTGCGGATGCATTGATACAAGATCAAGAGTTTCTACAATTATTGATCGAAGAGATTTTATCAGCCCATGATTATCATTTAAAATTATACACTATTCAATTATTGGAATCTTTGGTGTCAAGCAGGAGTGTGAGAGTTAAAGAATGTTTATTAAACATTCCAACGTCGATATCCATAATCTGCAATTCATTAAATGATCCTCATGAACCAGTACGAAACGAAGCTATATTGTTATTAATGTCGGTTGTGAATGATAATTTCAATTTACAAAAATTAGTTGCATTTGAAAATACATTTGAGAAATTATTCGATATAATTGAAGAAGAAGGTGGTATACGAGGCTCGATTCTAGTTCAAGATTGTTTAACATTAATTACAAATTTATTACAATTTAATGCATCAAATCAGAAATTTTTTTTAGAAACTCAATGTGTACCTAAACTAGCAAATTTATTAGGTGAGCCAGTTGACGAAACCGGTGATGGTGATTATATGATGGATGAAAATGGGTTTTTTCCTTCAATTCCACCTCCAATACTTTGGACAGAACAAAGACGACAAAATATGATTATTGCTTTGGAAATCTGTAGATTATTAGTTTCTGAAGACACGGAATTAGTTTTCCAAAACCAAGAAAAATTGTTTCATTGCGGTATTCATTATATAGTTTTAAAGTTGGTGTTTTCTCCAATTACCGATAATCAAATTAGATCTATTGCTTTATTAACTATTGGTGATTGTATCAGTGGTAATTCACAAATTCAATATGAATTTTCTAAAATTGACGTACCATACATGGATCCATCCTTACCTTCACAAATTCAATTATATGATCAACCGATATCTGTGCCGTTAGCATTATTGAATTGGTGTTTATATATAAATTCAGTTCATTCGTTTGACATTCGAATCGGCGCTGCATTTTGTTTAAATGCATATTTCAAAGATAATCATGACTCCAAACACGCCTTTTTAAACGATCAAATCAAGGCTTATGAAACACCAAATTATTTCCAAGATATGATGTCGAATAAAGATGGTGGAGAATATGACCCTGAAACCAATGGGAATAGTATTATTCCTACACCTTATGGGAATATATTCCATACATTGATGGATTATGATGCTGATTTGAAATTAAATCCTTATAAGGTTTGGTTTGCTTCATTGATTTTGATATTTTTATTTATTGATGAGCCTGAAAATAAAGAAATCGCAAGGAATATTAAAACTGGAGACGAAGAAGCAGGTGAAGAAGTTATGCATTCGATACAAGCAATTTCGGAATTGTTAATTACAACTTTGGATAACATGGATCAAAGAATTCCTATTGGATATATTATGTTATTGACAATATGGATGTATGAAGATTTCAAAGCTATAAATGATTTCTTAAGTGATCAATCTTATATTAGATCCATTTTGGCATTTTTATCAAATAATTCATCACAAGAGAATATTTTAGTTCACGGCATGGCTACTATTTTATTAGGTATTGTTTATGAATTTTCAACAAAAGATTCTCCAATTTCAAGAAATGACTTACATTCATTATTATTGAAAAGTTTAGGTAAAGACAATTATTCATTAAAGATCAAGCAATTCAAGTCCAATCCTATTTTCAATTACTTTGAAGAACCATGTTTATTTAATTTAATCAAAGAAGATCAAAGTGGATTACCCGAGGTTTATTTCGATATTGAATATGTCACATTGATAAAGGAGAATTTTTCAAGAATCAAAAGAGCGTTATTTCATGATCCAAATAGTGAACCAAGAGGTAAGATATCTTATGAAACAATTGAAGAATTGGATCTACAAGTATTGGATTTGAAAAATAAATTAAACCTTGAAATGGGAAAATTCGAAGAAAATGACAAATGCTTAAGTTTGAAAATTAAAGATTTGGAAAAGATTAAAAATGAATTAGATTTAAAACTTGAAGGAAATGAGCAAGAATTAGAGAAACTTAAATTCGAACATGAAACAATAGTGTTAAAATTTGATCAAACTGTTGAGAATTTAACAAATATGAAGAATGAAAAGGAAGAATATGAATCTTCTTCACTGAAATATTTTAAACAATTACAAGAAGTGACGAAAAAGTCCGATATGGATCAAGATACTATTAAACAATTGGAAGATAGATTGAATACACTTGAATCGGTTAAAAAGAAATTAGAAGATGGGATTAATAATATGACCAGAGATTTGTTTCAAATGAAAAAACAAAAGAATGATACAGAATCGAAACTTACAAAAGTTGAAAAACAATTGAAAAATCAAAAGGAAGAAGTAAATAAATTGAAATCAAATTTTGAATCACAAATTAAAAATCTACAACTTGAAAAGAATCAAGTAGAATGTAATCTTGAACAAGTTAATTCTCAATTGAATAATATAACAAATGAGAAAAACTCTATAACGAAAGAATTACAAGATAAAATTAAGGATCAACAAGAGAATAATGATCATTTGATGGATAAATTGAGATCTGCTTCTGTTGCATTTCAAGAGTTGAAAAAATCAAATTCAAAATTTCAACAAGAAAACGAACAACTTGAATTGAAAGTTGAAAATATTCAAGAGGAATTTGAAAAACTTGAAAAATCATTCAAGGTTGTGGAAACTGAAAGAAATGAAATGCAATTAAAATTGAATAAACTTGAAAATATTCAAGAGGAATTTGAAAAACTTGAAAAATCATTAAAGGTTGTAGAAATTGAAAGAAATGAAATGCAATTAAAATTGAATCAAGTTGAAAATAATTCAAATGAGAAAATAAATGAATTAAATTCCATTAATAAACAACAATTGGTTGAAAAAACTGAATTAATTGAAAATTTGAAAAACGAAATTAATCTAAAGACAATTCAACTCGAAACTTTAGAAAATGAAAATAAAACTAAATCAAATGATTATGAATTAAAAATACAACAACTTGAGGTGAAAATTAAAGATATTGAAAGTTCAACTAAAGATGCAAAAGAACAACACACTTTGGTAATTGAAGAATTAAAGAGGTTAAAAAAAGAATATCAAAATACCAAAGATTCATTAGATAAAGAATTGAAATTCAAAATTGAACAACATACTCAAGTTTCAAAAGATCTCGAAGAAAAAGAATCTTTATTAACTAAATTACAAAAAGAGTTTGAAATTGAAAGATTGGATAAAGATAAAGTACATTCTGAAGAATTATCAATTGTGAATAAACAATTAGATGAAACTAAAAGTAGTTTATCACATCATGAGAGGAAATTAAATGATGCTAATCAAAAAATTGAACTTGATGGTAGAAAAATTGAAGATTTACAAGATTTAGTATCAATATCTGAAAATAAATCTAAAAGTATTCTTCAAGAAATTGAAGAATTAAAGGTAAATAAATTACAAATTGAAAATCAATTACAAGAAATGAAATCATTAGTTGATGAGAAATCTAAACAAGTTCTTCAATTACAAGAGAACATGGACAAGTTGAAAACAGAAAAGGATTTACAATTACAAAAGATTCAAAACGAAATTGATAATATAAAGATTGAAAAGGTTGAAGAAGTAAATGAATTGAATAAATTATTACAAACATCCAATGAAGATGTAAATTCTTTGAAAGCTCAACATGAGAAGGAAATTGAAAAACTTAATTCTTCATTGTCTGCCAAAGAACAAGAATTCAATCAATTGAATGCAAAATATGACGATGAAAATGCTTCAAATTTAAAAAAACAATCACATTTGAAATCCAAGATTGAAGAATATAATAATCAAATTCAAGATTTACAGTCAAAAGTACAATGTGAAAAAGATGAAGTTACAAACCTCAAGAAATCATTGTCAACTGCTCAAGAAGATTACACAAGGCTCAAAACTGAATTGATTCAGAAAACTACAAATCTACAAAAACTTGAAGCAGATTCAGAAATGATTACAAAAGAAATTCAATCTCACAAAGATTCAATTTCAACATTAACTGAAAATCACAATGATTTACAAAACAAATTAAATGAAAAAGAATCATCAATTCAAGATTTACAAGAGACAAAATGCAAATTAAATGAAATTTTAAAATCAACAACTAAAGAATTGAAAAGTTTGCAAAATAAATACAATAATGAAACAATTTCAATGCAAGAAGAAATTACAAATAAAACTAATGAAATTTCAAATTTAAAAACTGAATTGAAGGATAAAATAGTGGAACTCGAGAAGGAAAGAAAAATGTTGAGTGAAAATTCAGAAACTGTTATTAAAGAATATAGTGATAAAATTAAAACATTAGAATCAAAAATAGAGTCAATCAAGGAACATCATTCAAATGAATTATCAAAACATGTTAATGAGAAATCCACTTTGAAAACCAACATTGAAGAATTAACTCAAACACATCATACAATTAAAACTGAATTGGATGATAAAAATAAACAATACGAAAAGATCCAAACTGAATTGGATAAACTTGAAAGTGAATTATCATCAGTTAAACAGTCAAAGAATGATGAGATGACAAGATTGAATAATCAACTTGAAACTTTGAATTCTGATGTAAAACGTAAAGAAGATGAAATTGAAAAAATTTCTAAAACGTATAAAGAAAAATTGGTAAATTTAGAAAAGAATCATTCAAATAAATTAAAAGAATTAACAGAAACAATTGAAAAGTTAAATTCTGGTATAACTGAATTAGAAAAAGAAAAGCAAAATTTGAGTAATAAATTAGAAACAGCTACAACAAATGGGTCATCGATAAATAAAGAATTGGAAATTTTACAGAAAGAAATTCTTGCACATAAAGACACAAATATGAAACTTGAACAATCATTAGTAACAAAATCTGAACAATTAACTGAATCAGTGGAAGAACATTCCAAATTGAAAAATAAACATTATAAGCTTAATAAAGAATATGAAGAAAATAAGACACAACATGATGAAATCAATTGCAATTTAGAAACAGTTAAACAGCAAATAATTAAATTGGAGGAAGAGAAATCAATCTTGGATAAAGAAATCAAACTGAAATCAGATATCATTTCAAAATTAGAATTGGAAATTAAAATTATATCTGAAAAGAATGAAGGTTTAAATAAAGAACACGATGAAACGATATCCAATCTCAAATCTGAATTAGAGTCAGTAAAGAAGGAAAATGAGAAATATAAACAAAGGATAAATGAGTTTGAAAAATCTCAATCAGATTTAGAAACCAAAATTGAAGAGTTGTCGAAACTTGAAGATTCATTAAAAGAAGCAAATATACAAATTGAAGAGTTACAAAAGAAACAATCAGTTGAAATAGAATTGAAAGAGACAAGTAATCAACTTGAGGATCAATTGAAAGAATTGAATGGAAAATTAAACACTTCTGAACAAGATCTTATAAAGGTTAAACATGAATTGGAAAAGAAACAAGTTGAAAGTGATGAAGTAATAAACTCACAAGAAATTGAATTAAAAAGTTTGAAACAAGAACAGGTTAAAAACAATGAAGTAATAAACTCACAAGAAATTGAATTAAAAAGTTTGAAACAAGAACAGGTTAAAAATAATGAAGTAATAAAATCACAAGAAATTGAATTAAAAAGTTTGAAACAAGAACAGGTTAAAAACAATGAACAAATAAACTCACAAGAAATTGAATTAAAAAGTTTGAAACAAGAACAGGTTGAAAAGAATGAAGTAATAAAATCACAAGAAATTGAATTGCAAAGTATAAAACAATCATTAACAGAATCTAATGAGAAAAATGAAGAAATCAACAACAACTTGACAGAAACCAAATCTAAAATTGAAGAATATGAAACTGAAATTAAGAAATTGAAAGAAAAATTCAAGAAATACGTGGCTAAATCTGAATATGATGATTTAATGTTATTAATGTCAGATTTGGATGATAAAAATAACAAGTACAAACAAAGATTGAAGAAACTAGGAGAAGAAGTTTCAAGTGATGAAGACTCGGACTCTGAGTCGGACTCTGATGAATAACGATACATACAATATAATGTTAAACCTGATTATAATTACCGGTATAACTTTGGTATAACTTTTTTCATCTCTCAGTAATTTTTTTTTTTTTTTTTCTTTCTTTCTCACTATCAATTTTATCATTTGATAGATGATTTTGTTAATAGATTCATACGATTCATTCACCAATAATTTGGCCCATTTGCTAAAAGAAGCTACTAACCAACATGTTTTAACTATTCACAATGACTCCTTTTCGCCAGATGAATACCAATCTTTCTATATAAACCATCTTAAGCTATTTCAATACATTGTTATAGGTCCCGGTCCAGGTCATCCTTCAATTGCAAACGATGTAGGTATTATAAGTTGGTTAATTCAAAAATTCAAAGCGGAACAAAATAAAAGCAGAATAGTACCTATATTAGGTATATGTCTTGGGTTCCAAAGTTTATGTTTTGAATTTGGTAATCAAGTCAAAAAATTAAAAAATGTGAAACATGGTCAGATTTATGATGTTCATCCAATTGAACAAAGTGATCTATTCCCCGATTTAAAAGAATTTGGAAGTGTCAGATATCATTCATTGTATGTACCTGATAATAATGAAGATGTTATACCATTAGCTTATTGTTATGAACCAAATGATGAAAATGAATTTGATAAAATCCTAATGGCGATGAAAATTAAACAATTCCCCTTCTATGGTGTTCAATATCATCCGGAATCAATTTGTTCAAATAAAGGTAAAGAATTGATTGAGAATTTTACCAAAATAGCAGATAATTATAACAAACAATATCGAACGTATACATTTGATCAAGACGAAAATACACATAATTTAAATAATCATGCTATTCATGAAGATTATTTAATTAAACAGTTCAAATCAAATGAATTGAAAAATATTTATTTCAAACAAATTCAATTAGAGAATGATATTGATTCAATTGATGTTTGTGAATATTTTTATAATAAGAATAATAAAATTCCAAATTTTCATTTATTAAATTCAGCTTCATATCCTGGTGAATGGTCTATTATTGGATTCCCAGTAGATGGTCAAAGTGAAATAATAACACACTCTGTTGATGATAATTTAAAAGTCTATTTATCCAAATTTGGTTCAAATGAACAAAAAGTGATTGATATTGATAATATATGGAAATTCATTGCTGAAAAAATGCAATCGAAATATATTTCTAGAAAAGAAATAGAATTGCATATAAATAATGATGAAAGTTTACCATTTTATGGTGGATACATGGGAATCATTTCATACGAAGAAGGCCAACATATACTTTTAAACAAACTTGAATCGATATGTGATGGTAAAACACCGGATTTGAAGTTGATTTACATTCACCGCTTTGTTGCGTTTAACCATCTTAGTAAAAATTGGTATATTGTTTCAATAAATGATAATGAAACTTGGGGAAATGACATGATTGAAGAATTGAGAAAAGTAGATAAAATTGATTTAAATTCTATACCTTCAACTATCAAGGATTTATCCAAAGATTCAGAGATAAAGTTTGAATTACCAGATCAGGATATTTATAAACAACAATTTAATCAATGTCAAGAATATTTACATTCTGGAGACTCATATGAATTGTGTCTTACAACTCAGCTGAAAATCCACTTACCATCGCATATAAATTCATGGGAAATTTATAAAATATTAACATTGCGTAAAAATCCATCACCTTATTCATGTTTTATGGAATTCAATGATTGTTGTTTAATATCATCATCGCCTGAAAGATTTTTATCATGGAAAGATTCAAACAACAAACCATACAAAATGGTGGAATTCAGACCAATTAAAGGTACTGTTAAAAACACCGATCAAGTTACATTAGAAGCCGCTACTGAAATCTTGAAAACGCCAAAAGAAATTGGTGAGAACTTAATGATTGTTGATTTAATTAGACACGATGTTTATCAATTCACAAACGATGTAAACGTTAGTCAATTGATGACTGTTGAAGAATATAAAACTGTTTATCAATTAGTAAGTGTAATTCAAGGTACTTTGTCAAATAATGGCTATTCAGGTATTGATTTGTTGCATTGTTCATTACCGCCTGGTTCAATGACTGGTGCACCAAAGAAAAGATCAGTTGAATTGTTACAGGAGATTGAGAATAAACAAGTGACAAGTATAAAAGGTGGTAGAAGGGGGTTATATAGTGGTGTTGTTGGATATTGGTCGATAACAGACGATTCAGATTGGTCAGTTATCATACGATCAGTATTTCATTATAAACACGACACTGAGAACACAGACGCCGTTCATTTATATAGAATAGGAGCAGGTGGAGCAATAACCGTGTTAAGTGATGAAGTAGGTGAATGGGAAGAGATGAACTTGAAGCTAACCACCGCATTACAAGCATTTAAATAGAATATAGAATATATAAACTGCTCCTGACTTATATGCAGGCGTGACTAGACAAAATATTTTCGACGACAAAAAACAAAAAAAAAAATACATGCAAAAAAAAAAAATCAAAGGAAAAAAAAAAGAAGCAAAAACAGAAACAGTATAATACTTTCAAAGCAATGTCATTCTTTGGATTTGATCCTACTGGTCCTCCTCAATCATCGTCTGGTAAAAAGCGTGATGACGAGGCTTACGATTTTGAAAACACTTATGATGGTTTAGGTGAATTTGAAGAAGATGATGCTTTTAATGATGAAACATTTGGAACTAAAGTTGATGATATCAGAAAAGATTATGTTTTCGCAACTGGTACAAGTGACAATTCCAAGAAAGATCAAGGGTATAAGCAAGCTTCGATGCCCCCTCCGCCTCCTACTTCAATCAGTTATGCCGAGGCTGCTGTATCTGGCGTAGTTAACGATGATGAGTTTATGCAAGACTTGTGGGGTTCTTCAAATACACCAACTCATGAAGAACATAAAGGTGAAAGAAAGGTTTTATCATTGGAAGAAATTGAAGCTCAATTGACCGCAATTGATCAAAGTCAACAGCCTCAACAACAACAACAACAACAACAGCAACAATTTCCACCTCAACCTTATGGTATTCCAGGTATGATGCCTCCTCCGATGCAATATCCTGGGGTGATGATTCCGGGTTTTATTCCTCCTCAATATGGATTTCCAAATGGGATGATACCTCAACAAATTCCAATTCAACAACCTCAACGTATTAACCAAGAACAAGTTCCAGCACAACCAGAACTTAAACAAGAATTGGCAGAAACAGTATCATCACAACCAGAAGTTCAACAAGAATCGGTATCATCACAACCAGTTGTTTCAGAAGTTAATCAAGCTGCGACTGTAAGCCCAAAGCAAGATGTAAAAACTCAAAAGGTTGATTTATCCAATTTCCCTGTCTTGGGTTCAAAAGAAGCAATTCAACAACAACAACTTCATCAACACCAATTGCAATTACAAGCTCAGTTGAATGATCAACAACAACAACAACAACAACAACAACACCATCATCATAATAATCATCATCACCATCATCGTCAACCACTGGTTGAATTAACACCAGAACAACAAGAAAAAGCAGCAAGAAGACAAGAAAAAGTTTCAAGAATTATGAAATATTCCGGTATTATGAATCCAAAAGATAAAGATTTCGTCACAAGATTTCAATTATCACAAATTGTCACTGATGATCCTTATAATGAAGATTTCTATGCTCAAGTTTTCAAAGTAATTCATCCCAAAGCTAACAATGGTTCTTTGCAACAAGGAGGAGGAGGAGAATCGCAACAAAATAACTCAATTGCTCAAGCTTATTTAGATCACAGTGGTCATAGATTGGGTGGTAGATATAAAAGAGCCGATGTTGCATTACAAAGAATGCAACAACAAGTTCAGAAAGCAGTCACTGTTGCAAAGGAAAGACCAAAATTGACCCAATTTGCAAAAGAAGGTGCATTGGGTAAAATTAGTTTTAGTAGTGGTAAAAAACCAAGACAACAATTGGAAATTATTAGTAAAGCGGCCGAAAGACAAAAGGAACAAGGTGAAACTAAAAAGAAAGAAGGTACTAAACATTATAGTAAAAAGGATATACTAAGCATATTGGAAAATATTATATCAGAATTAATGAATGTTGAAAGTAAATCAAGAACATCGACTGAAATTGATACTAATAAATTATGGGAATCATTAAAGGTATTGGAACAACCATCTAGTTCTGGAGATGAAGAAAGTGAAGTTAACCCATTTATTCAATGTTTGAATTATAATAAAATGTTGAAAATTTTATCAAGATTATTTAAATTTTTAACAAGAGAACAAATCTTGACCATAACAACGTTGATAATGGCAAATTTAGAAAATTTATCAGTAATTAAAAATGGTTCATATACGACTTATTTAGATAAAAAAATACCTGATTCGATTAATAAATTAATTGAATCGTATACATTAACATTCACAAAAATTTTAATGAATTCAGTATTGGATTTTAAATTCAATGAAATTATTGGATTATTAGTTATATTAATTGAACATAACAATGTATCATTTGTATCAACTACAAAAATTGGATTATCTATATTAACTACATTATTATCAAGAGCGGAATTGATAATTGGTGAAGGTCAAATATCAGCGACTGATTTATCTGAATGGTCATCATGTTATGATGAATTATTTACAAGTTTAGAACTGAGAATTTCAGCTATATTCCCACCTAATTTTGATAAAATTGATGATGGATCATCAAAAGAAAATTATATATGGCAATTTTTAGCTACTTTGTCATTGGGAGGTAAATTAAGCCATCAAAGAATTATAGTTGATGAAGTTAGAGATGAAATTTTTTCAGTAATAAATAGAGTTAAATCTATTGATAATTCAGATTTACAAAATTTGTATAAAAAACAAAATTTATTGAATAATTTAAATATGTATTTGGTTGTAATGGGTTTGGTTGCTGATGAAAATGAGATTAAAGAACTACAACAATAAAGCAAATTGGTATAATTTATTAACAATAAACGATGAATTTTTAAGAAATGTGAAACCCTTTGTTACTCCTTTGAATAAAGATAGATTCAAACGGTCCTTTAGATTGCTGCAATGAGAAATTGAAAACTCCCCTTTAAAAACTCCCCTTGAAAATGGTGTGTGCTGTTAAAGGTAATGCAAGCCAGCCCTAGCATGCATCCAGCAATTATAATATAGAATAGTATCCGAAAATACTATACAGATATTGCTTTAGAATATTTTCCAATTACTTTTCATTTAGAATATCAACTATTATTTCGTTGCAGTCGGAACGTTATCAACAAATAGTTTATGTATTAGATAATATTTATAATTCTACTTTCAAAAACAATTTCTTACACAGGATAAAAATTGAGTCTTTATTTTGTTAATAAATAGTATATATTATTTCAAACCTATATATCCTTTTGATTAAGAGGAAAATTGTGATAATTATAATTCAATTTTTTCCCATGGACACTAGATGTTGAAAAGGGAGAGATTTTTCTCAGTTCATTATCTTGTGGTGTGGACATTATTGACGATTGTGATGATACCTCACTATCCACATCGTTTCTAGCCAATTTTTCAAATTGAAAAGGTGGTAGTAACTCTGAATCCATTTGTTGTTGCTCTTTAGACAATTTCGTAATTATACTTTGTTGATGGGTTAATAATTTATTTAAATGATTGATTTCCCGTTGTTGTTTCTTTAATAAATATTTATTCTTTTCATTTAATAACATCATTTCTAACTTATCAAAAATCTCATCATCAACTTGTTCATCCTGTTCATTTTCTTCTTTTATCTGGTGATGTTGCTTTTGATCTTTTTCAGTTATATTTTCTATTAATTTTATATTCTTAGTATACTTTTGAAATATTTGGATTTGAGCATCGGTCAAACTTAGGGAACTTTGTCTTCTACTTTCTTGTCTTGATGTTGACGCACTTAATATACCATTCATAAAAGATTCGGTATCATTTATGAAATCAAACTCTCCGGACTTTATTAAACTTATGTCATTCTGTTGTCTTCTGGGCAACTCTTTTGGTGAGAATTGGTTATAATTATGAGTATCAAAGTCACTAGTTGGTGTGATTGATTCGAATTGGCTAATTGGTGTCATACATTCAGATAAGGGGATTGGTGGTTTTGGAATAGGTGGGGGTTCGTTCAGTCGATAATGAGCTTGGTGTGGATATTGAAACGTTTCCTGTGGATATTGAAACGTTTCCTGTGGATATTGAAACGTTTCCTGTGGATATTGAAACGTTTCCTGTGGATATTGAAACGTTTCCTGACGTTGGATTATATACTGCAGAGGAGTCATCACATCATGATACGTTTGTAAATTTGGAGTCGACGGTATTTGATGATTGTGGTTTATAATAGGTGATGATATTTTAGCATTGGAATGTGTGGTGGAAGAAGACGAGGACTTGGTTAGTTTATGGAATAAATCCTTTGCACTTTTTGATTTCTTGACGGTATAATTTCCAGGAGAGTTTAGTTGACAATTGTTGGAAGTCTTCTTTTTGAAAAACATGACAAGGTGGTAATGAAAGTGATGAACAGATGAAGATATTTGACGATGGTTGGAATGGTGCGAAATAAAAGAAAGTTAGTGATGTATAACAAGAACAAGTAGTTAACACAGTTAAATGGTTGAAAGTTTACTCATAAAAAAATATAATTTTAGCAAATGCAACCAATTTAATGAGATCTAAAAAAGTTTACAAGGGCAGGAAATGGACTAAATTAGGCAAACGGGGACACCTTAAACTAAATGTTTAAATTATTACAAATATTAAGATACGTCACTTTCTATTATCGTTTCGTTTGCGTATCTCATTGCTATTTACTAATTATTATATCGATTGAGAAAAGTGTGAAACATCGAAAATTCTTATCGATTGTGTTCATTTGGCATTGCGTCAAATTAGTGGAAATATTCTTAACATTCATGATTCTGAAACAAAATAAATTATTACTTTCGTTTAAAAGTTTATTTCTCATCTATCTACATTCAACTTATCGTTACTAACATAGAATTTTGAAGATCTGTTTAACATGTTTAGTCCAACTAAAAGATGAGGGGATTCATAGTGTGGCGAACATTTAAATTCATCAACATCTAACCAAGGGCATTGGTTGAAAGAGGAAGTTGTACTTTGGTTATTACATTTAGCGTAGATCAATATTTACATTCCGTCCTAATTGGGAAACTGTGTTGCTGTGATAAAAAAAAATGAGAGAATTGCACATACACACCAAAAATCAATGAATTTCACACACTCTTTTACCACCCTCCCCCCAAATGTATAATTTAAATAGATATCAATTTGATATCTACAAACCCTAACAGTCCCAATCAACATCGGATGATTATCAGATGTTGTTTTGAACTGTGCCAAAAAAAATTGCATTTTGTAAGCTACAACAGACTTTATATTTGAAAGTGATATCTCGTATTTCACAACTTGATACATTGATAGTTTTAAATGTGTTTTTATTGGAGTTTACATATCAAACATCCCAGTATTACTTATTTGACTTGAACATAATACAAACCTTTGATTACTACACGTACAAGAGAGAACAAGAATGAAAAATGGCATCTCTTCATCAAACATTAAACTTTTTTTTATTTATTAAGTAAAAGTATACAAATTAAAGCTTTTCTGTATTGATTTGTTTTTTATTTCAGTGTCATTCTCCTCTATTATTTTTTTGATAATTTGGTAGGGGTCTGATATGCTCATGTTCTGTCGTCGCATTACTCCTATTCCAGACCAATTTGTATCAGTTGGTGCCAAGAGTAATCGACAAATCTGGGCATAGATTCTAACCGTGTTTCGGCGTTCTCTTTAGTATAACTCAAACATTTTAACTGGTATTTCGTTTGTTGGTGTTTCTAACATAAAATTGCAGCCTCTATACTTTAAACCCCCAGATTTCAACTTCCTCGAAAGATATGTTTTTCAACCACATTGGGATAATAGTGAATATGGACATTTTGTTGGTATATTAATGACAATTTATTAAATACTCCACCGTTTATATTTCATTATATATTAGGTAAAACTATACAAACTATCTAGTCTCTACTGAAAACCCCACCACGGTCTTAGCCGAGATTAATATGGTGAAACTGTACAAGCTAATGTAGTCTCTACTGTCACAGCTGTAGATTGATATTCCTTTTGAATTTAATTTCATCTATTTCCTGTTTTTAATTGTTTTTGGATCGAATTTGAAGTTATACCAAACTCATTAATTATAGAAACCCCGTTCAATGTGTGCTAACACGTGTGTTTGTCCCAACTCGAAATGAATCTAACGATATTAGCCAATGATTCTGTGTTTTTATACAAGATACTAACCAATTCAATAAATAGACTTGGTGGTGGTGGGCAATCTACAACATGTGCACCCAGACATCAGTACAATTTCTCGATAGTGTAAGAAAAAAGGAATCTAGTGGTTATGTATAGAAAAAACTCGATGGTTGTAAAACCGTATTTCAACAACACTTGACTGTATTTATATATTGTATACCATTGTACTACTATATGAATACTTCCATTGTACTCATCCATTGAATTAATTTTTGCATAGTCATTTCCAATCTGGTTGCGTTATAATGAACGACATGCTTAATGGAGGAACACTACCCATACTTGCATCTTCAGATACAAACAATCCAATCTCGTCGTCAAGTTCCAATCCGTCGAATTTCCCAATGACATCAAGAGCAGGTGTATCTCCATTACAATCTACTGCAATACTACAGAATCATGACAACTTGTTTGATAATAACATTTTAACCCATGGTTATGTCCATGGCCATATTCACAAACATAAAGACCATACACATATCCATGGACATATTCATAATCATGACCATGATCACCATTTCAAACCACAACATGAAGAAATACAAGCGCAAATCTCATGTCCCGATTTTGAAAATTTAGGATTATGTAAAGATGTATTTTGTGATGAACTAGACGATTGTTTTTTTTTAAATTGTGACGATTCAAAGGTTTTAAATTGTAATAATATAGATGAAATTTGTTGCAATGATAAAAATTGTCAGGAATCAGATGAAAGTTTTGATAAATTCTGTGACGATTCGATGGTTTGTAATGATCCGAAATGTCAACAACCTGATGATTGTTGTAATGATGTGAATATTCATTTAGATAAGAATAATTTATGTGAGATTCAGTCGTCTAAACGACCAATATTTGAAAATTTAATAAATAACGTTCATCAAAATTTACAACAACAAAATGAACAAGAAGAACCACCGATGAAAAAGGCGAAATTTGATAATAATGAAATTGAGTTGCATTTTCCACACCACTGTCATCCCGATGATGTTAAGGATTCTTCAAACCATCATCATTTCCATCAATCATGTTTCCATACAACTATTCCCGATAAGTCAATAAATGAAAAGAAATTTATGAATGATTTTGACTTTATAATACATTTCAATCAAATGTATAATCGTCCAAATGTTGAAATCATAGAAGATAATAATAGACCGATTAATAATTTATATCCCTGTCAATGGGAAAAATGTTTTAAAAAAGTCAATGACGACACGTTATTGAATCATGTTATTGGTAATCATATAGAAACTGAATATCAAACGTCAAATTCTTCTTATCAATGCGAATGGAATGATTGTAATTTTATGAATCCAAATTATAACAATCTATTAAACCATTTGCAAACACATAAATTAAACAACATAACATTACCTTCGCAACCTTCAAGTGTATTAACTCCCTTGAGTATAAAATCGAATGAACCATCGCCACCAACAACAACAACAACAACTACTACTACTACTACTACCACCACCACTGCGTATCTTGATGATTTAAATATAACATCGATGAAAATCATGCCTAAAAGAAGGAGAAATAACCAGATTGAAGATTTGGAATTTAGATGTAAATGGCAAATTGGAATTGATTCCCAAGGTAACCCAATTCCATGTAATTTAAAACATGATTCACTGGGTGATCTACAAGAACATTTAATCAATCAGCATATTGGATCTGGGAAATCAATATACAATTGTTGTTGGATTGGTTGTGAACGTCATAATGGGAAGTTTTTCACCCAACGTCAGAAATTGTTCCGTCATATTCATATACATACAAATTACAAACCATGTCAGTGTGAAATCTGCGGCTCTTGTTTTGCTGTTGAATCGATGTTGGAACAACATTTGAGAACCCATTCTGGAGAAAAACCATTCAAGTGTATCGAATGTGGGAAATCATTTGCTACTTCGTCTTCATTGTCAATTCATAAAAGAGTACACACTGGAGAAAAACCAAATGTTTGTAAATATCCAAACTGTGGGAAAAGATTTAGTGAATCTTCGAATTTAATTAAACATGAAAGAATTCATGAAAAGAGTTATACTTGTGATATATGTGGAGAGATTTATAATAAAAAGAAGGAATTAACAAGACATTTAAAAGATCATCAGGAATTTAAAAAAGAAGATTGTAATTTAAATAATTCAATAAATTATAGCAGTAATTTATTAAAAATATGAATTAAATATTGTAATGATGAAAAATAAATTGTAACTGTTCTCTATCAACTTGTATTTAGAATCATGTGTTTTAACTCTTCTCTTTGATGACTATCAACTTGATGTAGATTCATCTAAATACATCAATGTGTTATTCCAATGTCTAAAAATATTAATTAGCAATTCAACACGACTAATTACACGTGATCAATAATGAAAAGTATAAATACATTACGATATCTATTTAATTAGAAATCACTCTTTTTATCTTAATCAATATATACATATACTAGTATACTTATATTTCTACCAAGAAACCCTTTATTCACGAATCAACAATAGTTTACGACACCTAATATACAGGTATAACTATTCAGGACATTACTGAATACAGAGCTCAACGTTAAATGTTTTAACGAGAATGTTTTTTTTTTTTTTTTTTTTTTTTCTATTCTCTTTTATCAATGAGACCGTCAATAATATCCAACACAAGTTTAAAACTCATATCGAAGCAATCAACGAATAAACTCCATGAGTTTCCAAATATATCAAGTATAAATATTAAGCAATTACCCAATAATGGCTTTGGAAGAGGGAATTATCAAATTTCAAAATCAAAATTCAACCATTGGCCAGTTTATAAAAAAATTTCAAATTCTAATAAAGTCATAACTGAAATTAAAAGGATTAAAGGAGACGTATTGCAATTTAAAACTGATTTATTGAAAGTTGATCCAAATTTACAAGTTGACTCTTTCAATGAAACTGCCGGAATTGTAAATTTGAAAGGTGATCAAGTTACAAAGGTTAAAGGTTTATTTGCTAGATATATATAAATAGGATGAATATAAATGTACATAGTGAGATATAATGAATGTAGTGTTAAAATGTTGACCTTATAATGATGTAATATATCAAAATGTACATAGTGAGATATAACGAATTGCAGTGTTAAAATGTTGACCTTATAATGATGTAATATATGGGTCAGATTTGCATAGTGAGATATAACGAATTGCAGTGTTAAAATGATGACCGTCTAATGAATGTAATATATGGGTCAAATGTACATAGTGAGATATAACGAATAGTAGTGTTAAAATGTTGACCTTATAATGATGTATATCAAAACGTACATAGTGAAATAAAAGAAGTTAAATTTTACAACGATGCAATTCAAAAAAAAAAGGAAATATGTAGGTTTCATTAATTTAACATATCACCATTTTCTGAGTTTGGCGTAGTACCAACTTCTGAACTTCCAAATGCCAATTGTCTAATTGAGATCATCCATGGATCATTCAATAATTCAACAGCACTTGGTCTTTTCATTGGATCATGTTCCAAACATCTCAGCAAAAATTTTCTACCTTGTTCACTCAATTGTTCTGGGTTTGGCAATTGTGGTTTATGACCAGCAGCAATGTGATACATTATAGCCCATTCGTTGTCTAAATTAGCCCATGGTCTTCTTCCAGTCGCCATTTCCAATACACAACATCCCAATGACCATATATCAACCACGCCATTTTTATCAGTAGATGCCCCAGTTATAACTTCTGGTGACATATACATCGGTGTACCCGTCATTGAATTCAAATTTTCACTATTATTATTATTATTATTATTATTGTTATTATTCTCAGATGGTTTAACATTGGCTCGTGTTCTTCCTGTATTTGCTATGACTTTTGCTGCTCCAAAATCGACAAATTTAATAACACCATTATGATCCAATAAAATATTTTCTGGCTTAATGTCTCGATGTACAACACCGGATTGGTGCAAATATGCCAACCCTTCCAACATTTGTAATGTATATACTTGTATCACCATTTCATCTTCTATTCTACCATGTGTTAATAACCCAGATAAGGAACCTCCTTCACAATATTCCATGAATATATAAACCTTGTCACGATGTACTTCAACACCAAAATATTGTACCACGTTTGGATGGTTCAACATTTCCAATACGGTCATTTCTTCTTTGATCAATGGAACTAGGTTTTTAATAGATTGACTGTCATGGAATCTAATTTCTTTAACTGCCATTATCCCACCTGTATCTAAATTGATTGCTGAAAATACTTGTCCAAACGTACCTCCGCCTATGTATTTCCCCTTTTGCCATCTAATTGACACTGAACTGAAACTTGATGCTAATAATGTAACAAATTGATATTCGGAATCACTCTTATCGATGACTTTACCAATTGATTGTAAATCATGCAGTAATTCTTTTCTATAAGCTTCGATTTCTTCAATTTGTAACATGACTTCTTCTTGATAGATTTTATATAAATATGAATCATCCTTTGTTGTATTTTCCATGTTATTTCTCGTCCATTTTAATAATCTATTTCGTTCAGCTTCACTCGATCTTGCTCCCATGATGTCAAAATGGGATATTAATAATGACATACACCTTGAAACTTTGGTTTTTAACGCTGTGAATTGTGATTCATTTAATACTAATACATTAAATCCTCTTGTCATATCCATGGCAAACTCTAGTGCCAACACACACCATCGAAAAGTTTTACGATCAGTTGGAATACAATCATCACAGATAAAACTAACCCAATCTATTGATAATTGAATCAATTTCATTATAATTGTTGATTTTCTATTTGAATCTAAATTTTTAATCGAATTTTTACCATAATCTCTCGCATATATGAAGAAATTATTAATTAATGCTTGTTGATGGTTCTCACCTTTTGAATCTATTGAATAAATCTTTTCTCGTAAGATTTTAACCGAATCTAATACCGATAAACACATTCTAAAAAACACACGATTGGTTTTAGTCAATTCTTGATGTACTTTAACTAATGAACAACGTTGTTCAATTGGTTTCATCATACCACCTCCACCCATAAATACATCACCAACAATATCTAAAAATTTATCTCGAACTATATGTAATTCATAATATGGAACTTTTGAAATTACCAATAATTGACCTTTTTGTAAATCAGTAATAGGTACAAAATCTATATTTACATTAATAACCTCACCTTCCCACACTATAGGTTTCATTGGACATAATGCAATCACATATGCAAATTCTAATGTAGTATCCTCCTCCTCCTCCTCCTTTTCCTCCTCTTCCTTCTTCTCTTCCTCCTCCTCTCCCTCCTCCCCCTCCCCTTCCTCCTCTTCTTGTGATTCTTCTTCTTGTTGAATATTTTGTTCATTATTAGATTGAATTAATTTTAAAAAGTTTGAAAATTCTTGGTTTTTAACTTTTGGATTTAATCCAACGTAGGAACCATTAATGATTTTTAAAATTTCATTCTCTTTACCAAGTAATTCATTACTGGCAAAAAAATAAGTACCTTGAGTTTCAACAGTTCCTGTATAAACAAGAAAATGATTTGTTGATTTTAAAACATCTAATAAATTTTTTGTGACATTCACATGTGCTGATTGTATAATTGGTAATTCAAATACTAATGAATTTGTAAATTCTCTTGAGATTTCACCAGTAAATCTCGCCAATTTACGACGCAATTGACCAAATATGTCCCATGTTGAATTATACCATCTTGTTAAATCTTGTTTACCTCCAGTAAAATGAGTTAACCTAATTTGATGATGAAAATATTGTAATAATCGATGAATTAATCTTGAAGTCAATAATGTAATTTCTTCAGCTATTAATACCGATCCTCCTTCAATATAATTACCCAATTGACTTAAAAAATTCCATGCTTCTTCCAATTCTTCTGGCTCTTTAAACGTTCTAAATGTAGTTGGATGTTTTGAACTATCTAATAATTTCTTATTAAGTAATATTAAAAAATATTTAACACATCGAAGTATAACAGTATCGAAATCAGATATTTCACTATCAAATAGATCACTCAATAACCATTTCTTTGAAGCATCTGGTCTGTTATACTCGGTGATACCCAGTTTAACTTCTAATGCAATGGTGATATAAGATTTAAAATCCTCCAACATTTGGTCAATCATCATTAATGTTGGGTTTTGTAATTTAACTGCATAACTTAATCGAACAATTATAATCTCTTTAATTAATTTCATTGGTATTATACAAATTTGAATTAAATCGTGTAAATAATCGGGTAATTTCATTGTTTCAAAGATTTGACCTAATCTAATATATGCATCTTTAGACTTGATCATCCACGGTGATAAGGGTTTAAAAATTCGTTTTTTAAAAATGGTATGAACATCTTTTTCTTTCATCAATCGTTCAGCTAATGATTTATTATCCTCGTCGAATATTTTTTTAACAAGTTTATTAGATGATGTTTCAACTGGTGATTTGGTTATATCCAATTCATCATTACCAATCCAAATTCTTAAAGATTTTGTTTCTCTATTCATTGCATCAGTAATGGATAACCAAGCAGTTAAGGCATCTACTCTATTTTGAAATTCTAAACTTCTACAAGCTGGTTTATCATTTCTCAAAGCTTCTAAAGTTTTCCATAAATTACAAGCTTCGTCGTATCGATCTAAAATTGTTTTGACTTGTTCTCTAATTGGATTGTTAACAGGGTCATCGTAATTAACTTCAAAATTCATTATATCATCAATCAATTGATCAATTAATGTTCTTTTATAAAATACAATCTTCCTTTGTTCATCTTCTGTACGGTTCAAAATTTTTGCACGAATTCCAATCCATAAATTTTCTTTATAAGTTTCATGTAAATAATTTTCTTGTGAATTATCTGGGTTATTAATGTTTATAATTTTCCTCTTTTCTGATCTAACAACATCACCGGTTAAAACTGAAGTCAACATCGATTGCCATTCTAATCTTTCAATTATAGTTGGATCTTCGTTACCGTCGGTACTTAATTTTGTAATTTTTTTAAGATTAACATTTGAATTTTTCATCAATTGTAATGCCATTGAATAATCAATTTGATATTTATTATCATCAATTTCAGCTAAGAAATTTGCATTTGATTCTTGATCCTCTTCAACTTCATCATCATCATCATCATCATCATTATCATTTTGATGATTATCACTTTCGTCTTCTTTATCAAAATTAAATTCATCTTGTTCCGTTATATTATTAACAGGTTCATAAGCTCCTGTGATACCTTTTGTATAATAATCATCAACGAGTTGATTTCGTAGTTTTTTAATATAAGCTCTTTCTTGAGCTAAATATTGAGACGTTTGTGGATTGCTATGATTTGAATATGTACGAGATTTCGTTTTTATAGCCGTACTACTACTACTACTACTACTACCACCTTGTGATCTATTGAGACTTGATTGATTTGCTTCTCTATTTGAAGTTGCAGTATGTGTTGATGAGTTACTTGCTACACTAGTGTTACTTGAATTTCGAAGTATACCAGGTGATGAAACAGAGCTATTTGCTGAATTTGATCTTAACAATGATGGTTTCCTAGAAGGATTGGTGGAATTGGTACTTGTACTATAAGTAGATAATCTGTGAATACTGTTTGAACTATTGGTGGATGTATAAGGAGTTCTCTGATTATTATTATTATTATTACTTGATGATAAACTTTCAATCTTTTGTTGATCTATTGATTCAACCTTGTTATCATCATCAAACTTTGGATCGGACATAACAAATTATACGGAAAAGATACTCTATAAAATAAAACCAGCTATTTAACTAAAATCTAACAATACATGGATTAATAAGGATTGATTGAAAAGGAGTGTGGTGATTAATTGGTTGTCTAATTAGACAAAGGTGGTAAATGTGCAAATGAGAAGAAAAACAAAATGTGAGAAAAAATGACATTGAAATTGAAATTGAAATTTGACATTGAAACTTTTTCTTTTTTTTTTCTTCTTTTAAGTGATGATTGAAATACAAGCTAATGATAGATTGGGTAAAAAGATTAAAGTCAAATGTTTACCATCTGACACAATTGGCGATCTTAAGAAAATCATAGCTTTGCAGATTGGTACATCCGATGAAAAATTAGTATTGAAAAAGGGCTATCAAATTTATAAAGATCATATTACATTAGATGATTATGAAGTTCACCATGGATTCAACTTTGAATTATATTATGGATAAGAGGTTGTAAGTTTTAATAATACAGGTGTAATATAAGAAAATCTAAATATTATGAATAGTTTTTGTCATTTTATCATTAAAATCATTAAAAATAAATATTGGTATTTACAAGAAATACTCAACATGGTGTGATGATCGCCTTGGCCGTTCTTGAAAATATGATGCAAAAAAGTCATTCTCATCATTGTCTTTATTATTACATGAAGAATCGAGATTTTCATCAAGATCTGAATTAATTCCATTGGCACTTTTACCTTTAATTGTATCTTGGTCATTTTCTTGTGACGCTTCAAATATATTAAAGAATTGTCCCGGCAACACACCTTGTTCTGATTGCAATTTAGTAGTATTATCTTTAGTTTCATAATTTGAATGTATAATCTCCAATACACTGGCTTTATTACCACATCTATAACAATAATTTGGAGCGGACCACACTGTCAAACACTTGCCCTTCCAATAACTTGTATATCCTTCATTGCATAACTGATGAGCTCTGATCATTTGAACTAGATTATTATCATTGCAAAATTTATCAATAACATCGCTACCAAAAAGATAACCAGCGCCTCTTGGACTCAATTTGAAATCTAATATTTCTACATCTGGATCGGACCATACTAGATCCGCCATTATTCCGTCGTGTGGGATTTCTCTAAACCGATCAATCGATCTGATTTGATCCAATTGTTGACAACTTGGTGATAACCCACCATGACATGCAAAGATTTTCCCATCTATCGTAGCACCCAATGGCAAATAATCAAATAAATCAGTTATGTAATTCCAAACGTCGGCGGATCCTTGGTATTTATTCAACACCTCGGTGTAGAACCCATAATTGGTAGTGATAGTTCTAGATTCGTGATTTCCTCGTATTAAACTGATTCTTTCGGGATATCGTAATTTCAAAACTAACAATAGACTAATTGTTTCGATTGAATAATAACCACGATCGACATAATCACCAAGAAATAAATAATTTGTATTTGGAGGCGAGCCACCAATTTGGAAAATTTCAAGTAAATCGTGATATTGACCATGGATGTCGCCCACCACTGATATTGGAGATTGTAAAGATATTATATTGGGAATAGATAGAAATTGCGACTTTAAAATATGACAAATGTGTTGAATGGTGTCTGGGGGTAGTATTCTTGGAGGCTTATGGTCGAGTAATTGTTCTAGACAGTAATCCAAGTCCTTTGTGGGTATTTGAAAGGGTATTGTCATGTTGGAATGAGTTATTAAAGTCAAAGATGTAGTATCATGAATGATATCTGGGGGGAGAACACTTTAGAATACAACTTTGGGTTGCTAATTTAAACTAGATATATATATATATATATATATATATATATTGCTTGTGTTGATCCGTGCCAGCCAATGACTATACTTGTAATGTAACCGAGGTACTTAACCAATCAACAAATCAATCGTAATCAATCTTGATAAATAAATAAATAGAAGTTTCTTTATTTTTTTGTTTTTTTTTTGTTTTTCATTTTTCATTTTTTACGTGTTCATCGCACAAAAATACTTTGTTAATGTGTGTCACGTGCGTGGTCACGTTTCCATAGTTGAAGACGGGGGAACCAATCATAAACGACAATGTCGGATATATAATATTATATATTATTGGTAATGGTCTATTTATTCATATTCTTCAATGGCTTTTTCCAATATCTCTAACCCTTGATCGATAGCTTCGTTTCCTATATTCAAAGCTGGGACTATTCTGATTGTATTCATTCCTGCGGTTATTATTAACAATCCATATTGTCTACAAATTTCAACTATTTTGTTAATATCAACCTCTGGTTTGAATTGAATTCCCAATAATAAGCCCTTGCCCTTGATTTTCACTATTTTATCTCTATTTCCATTTGCCATTGATTCGAGTTTATCCTTGAATCTCATTGATTTCTCATCAACTTTATTCAAAAATTCTGGTTGTGATATTGTATTTATAACATATGTGCCGATTCTTGAACCCAATGGATTACCTCCATATGTAGTCCCATGATCACCAACTTTTAAGTTTGACTCGATTTTCTCGGTGATCATAGTTGCACCAATTGGGAACCCATTGCCTAATGCCTTTGCCATTGTGACAATATCTGGATGTGCTTCTTTCGGTAAATACGAATGGGCCCATAACTTGCCACTTCTGCCTAAACCACATTGAATTTCATCATAAATCAACACAACATCGTTTTGAGTACATAGTTCACGTAATTGGATTAAAAAGTCTTGTTCGATTAAATTCACACCACCTTCACCTTGAATGGGTTCAATTATTACACCACATGTTTTATCCTTCGATATCAATTGTTTAACACTTTCAATATCGTTTGGTTTGGCTATTCTAATTCCTGGTATTAATGGAGAGAATGGCTTTTGGTACTTTTCATTCGGAGTCACACTCAAAGCCCCCATTGATCTACCATGGAAGGAATTTTCAAATGTTATAAATTCGATTTTATTTTCATTTTGATTCTTTCCATATTTTCTTGCGAATTTTAAAGCTGCCTCATTGGCCTCGGTGCCTGAATTACATAAGAAGACCCTAGTTGCATTATACAATCCTCCTGATTCTTTTGTTTTGTTTATAATTGCATTGGCCAACTCTCCAGCTGGCAAATTGTAATA
Organism: Insectozyma coleopterorum; assembly: GCA_030565325.1. NCBI lineage: Eukaryota > Fungi > Ascomycota > Pichiomycetes > Serinales > Debaryomycetaceae > Insectozyma > Insectozyma coleopterorum. The sequence continues at coordinate 65,347 of JAJMBM010000001.1, forward strand.
TAAATTTGAACAATGGATCAACTTGCTAGCTTGATCGGATACGATAGCTTGGATATCTTCATTGCTGTGGCCTAAACAAGTGACGGCGATTCCAGATGTGAAGTCTATATATTTTCTATTCTCAAGATCATATATATATGAACCTTTCCCGTGGGTTAATACCAAATTTGGTCTTGCATAAGTAGTGACACTATAAGGTTTTGACACTTGGGTGACATATCTACCGGTTGCCGTCGAATCACTTGCATCTGGTACTCTTCTTCTGCCCCCACCACTGCTATATCTTATAAATAGCATCGATGGTCTTAAACCATTTCGAATCGTTCTTGTTAACATTTTGAAAAATTTGTGAGTCAAAAAAAAAGGAAAAGAAAAAGATTTTTTCTTCAATTTAACCGCGCTAACCAGATTAGGTAATATATATATATATATTCAATATCTATCTATGTCTATGGTGGTTTCCGAATTGATGGATGTGTCATTGTCCAACTTGTCTATTTCTTTGGTTATAATTCTATTGATTTCAAATCTCACTCTAATTTCTTCTTCAGAATCACAACCTTTCATTACAATCTTCATCCCAATAACGTAAATCTTATAATTGAATTTTGTTATATAAAAGTTTTCAATTTTATAACTCTTTTTGAACCAATCTTGATTGCAAATTGAATCGGTGATTCTTGATTTTAGTAAATGATATTGATAATTCGAATAGGGAAATGAACATAATAGAATCCCGCCTAATGATTTAACCAAGTTCCATCCATTGTAACATAGCATTGTGGCTACTACAATTGTTGCAATTTCATTTAAATCAATTGCAAATTCAGATGTCAAACTTTGTGGAATCAATGGACTGAAAATGAGATACAAAATATATGATATCGTTATAAAATGTGTTGGATTGTTCTGCCATAACTTGATTAAATTAATCAATTGATTATTTTGTTGGGGGTTTGAATCTTTATCCATGATTAATCCATAATTCAGAATTTTATTTTGTTGGTTGTTTATAATCTCATTAATTCTATCGAATGCAAGTATAAATTTTGATGAAATTAGCGATACAATCATCGTAATTATTAGAGTACTTTGATAGATGGTCCAATTTGACTCTTGGTTTGGCTTTACATGGACATGGTGTGATGAGCCATGTTCTTCTTTATCGTCACCTCCAGTTGATACCACCCATAGTATTATAAACTCTTCGATAAAATGACTAAATAGATCAAATCCAACCATTATTAACGACGCACTTAATGCAAATGCAACCAATACCTGAATCCTCCCTAATCCAAATGGATAGGCCAAACTTGAACTATTCCAAACTTCAAAATTACTCATAATGTCAACAATTACAACCAAAATAGACCCTAATGAATCATAAAACACTAAATGTGCCAATGTTGATAAACTACTTAAACTAAATTTGAATCCAATTATGAATATTATAATCGATAAACTCGAATGAAATATAGACCATACAAATCTAAATTTCTGATTCCGATTCACTGATGATACAATTTCATTAAATGTCGGTATTGGATACAGGTTTGTAATTAAATTCAAGTTTTTATTTTTAAATAAATCATCAATTGCAACTGGGGGTTCTTGGAACATATTCATTGATATTGAAGAGTGTTTATACCTATGTCCTTTTCTATGAGTTTGTTTAACTTGTAAAAAATTATTACTACCATTATTATTAGTATTATTATATATAAAATTATTATTGTTTTGCATTTCTTGTGATTGAAAATTGAATGGATTCTCCTTGTTTGGAGACATGCTTTTTCTAACTGGTGATTTCGGTCTGAAATGTTTATTAACTCTGCTTGGAGAAGATGATCTAGTTGGTGATGGCGATCGATTTCGACTGCTACTACTAGTTGGGGGTAATTGAGTAGGGGTATAGTTTAATTTTGATCCAAAATGAAATGAATTTCTTGATCTTGCTGTATTGTTGAAAGTTGCGCCATCTTCACTGATGGAATTATTAGCATCCATTAAAAAGGCAGATAACGGTCTTGTTCTTCCTGAATAATGAAATTGTGTGCCATTGTTATTCGGTGGATGTAGAACTGGTGAATTGTTCAATGAGGAATTTGAGTATCGACCAGGTGATGATAAATTAATGTTATTGTAGTCAATTTTTGGCGATTCATTTAATGAATCAGTTGAGAAATTGGCACTGGCTAAGAATGTAAGATCTGTTCCTCTTCTCCCATCTTGATAATCTTCCTCTTCCTCTTCTTCTTGAATTGAGTAGTCGTCTAATTGGGAAGTTCCCAATTGATTGGATTCCGATATTGTATTCTCTATACTTTCCGGAACAAAATTACGGGTTCCGTTCATTGGAGGTGTACGATCCATATCGATTGTGTGTGTTGATATAATTTGGAAATGATAACTTTCTCAAAAATATTGACATTTTTTTAATGACGCGCAACTTATTGAAATTTCATGAAATCTTAGAGATATCGAGTTGATAATGTGTTCGTATATTCAGTAAAGTAAGTTTTAAATGTGAATGGAATGGAATTTCGGAAGCATTAAATGCAAATATTGAAATTTCCTATATTCAATGATATGAACTTAAATTCACCAGCGTCAAAATTTCTACTAATTATATGTTAAAAAGTGTTCGTTAAAATTCAAAGATTTGAATCTTCATTTGAAAGCTTTGAAAATATCTTTGTCTATCGTGGATGTTCGCTTGTTAAATAAACATCGAATAATTATAAATCCAAACATCATTCAAAGATTTGAATCTTCATTTGACAACTTTGAAAGTATCCTTGTTTATTGTGGGCTTTCTCTTGTGGTACAAACGTCGAATAATTATAAATTCAAGCACCGTTCAAAGATCTTGAATCTTCATTTGACAACTTCGAAAGTATCTTTGTTTATCGTGGGTTTTCTCTTGTTGTATCGAATACTTGTAAATCCAAACATCGTTCAAAGATTTGAATCTTCATTTGAAAGCTTTGAAAATATGTTTGTCTATCGTGGATGTTCTCTTGTTAAATAAACATCGAATAATTATAAATTCAAACATCGTTCAAAGATTTGAATCTTCAAATTTGAAAACTTTGAAAATATCTTTGTCTATTGTGGGTTTTCTCTTGTTGTATCAAATACTTGTAAATCCAAACATCGTTCAAAGATCTTGAATCTTCATTTAAAAACTTTGAAAGTATCTTTGTTTATTGTGGGTTTTCTCTTGTTGTATCGAATACTTGTAAATCCAAACATCATTCAAAGATCTTGAATCTTGATTTAAAAACTTTTATCTTTGTTTATTGTGGGTTTTCTCTTGTTGTGTAAGCATCGAATAACTGCAAATTCAAACACCCATCATTCAAAGACAGACTTGAATCTTCAATAATTTGAAAACTTTTAATTCTGAAATATCTTCTCGAGACCGATTTTAAATTTTTTCCCTCATCTTCAATATTACTCTTTGAATCATTTAAAATATTAAACGATTCATTAATTATATTAATTTTCATATTCTTTAATATCAATCCACTTTCATTAAATAAAATCGAATCACTGCCATATTTCAATTCATCTTCATCCAACATAATTGAACATTTGATTAAATTATTCTCTTTTGATGGATTTTCTTCAACTAATTTAGGTAATTCAAATAATACCTGTAATGACGATCGATTAATTTCAACTTTGGAATTATTATTATTATTATTCTCTTCATTGAATTCTGGAGATGTTATCGAATTCGTTGTTTCTAATTTATTCAAATCATGAGTTGTCGTTATTGAGGTTTTCATTAATAATAATAAATCATATAATAAAATTTTCAATTTCTCATGCAGTTTAAAAAAATTTGAATTCAACATGTCAATCAATTGTTTAATAAATATTGATATATTTTGATCATCTTCATTATTTATAATACAATCACATATTGTTTCCTTATGAATTATTAATATTCTTAAAAAGATTGAAATTATTGTTGATATATCATTGTTTTCAATCAATGATTCTTTATTTAATAATTGAATCATTTGGTTCGTAAAATTGGATAAATTGTTTAAAATATTTGAATTTTTAATTGGATGAAATGATGAATATAACACTTTATTGAAAAAATCACTTAATGGAGGTAAAATATTTATATTATTTTTAAATTTCAAATTTATTGAATTTTCATTGAATTTTAAATTCATAAAGAATATATTTTCAAATACATTCAACACGATTATTTTATAATCCCATGATAAAAGATGAAATAATTCTCCAAAGAATGAATTATAAGATGAAAATTTAAAATTTAAATTATTTAATAAATCAATTATAAATGGTTCGATTTCATCAGTTGATTGAATAATTATATTCAATAATATTTGACAAATTGGAAAATTAAATTCATTAATTATATTTATATGTTTTTTAAATTGATCAATTGTTGATATTTTTTCTTCATTTAATAAAAATAATTTACTCAATATATAAATTGAACTTTGTTTATCTAATTTTGAAAATAATTGATCAAAAAGTGGTTTTGTATGTGTTGTGATTGATTTACTCAACCATTTAAATATTTCATTGGTATGATTATTTAATAAATTATCTTGTAATATACCTTTTACGAGAATTGATAAAACTTGTAGATTATTCTTTTCGTGATAAATCAGGATAATTATATTTAATAATATATTTTCAGTTTGAGTTAAATTTTCATCTTGTTCATTTAATAATATATCATAAATTATATCCAGGTTAAACTTTATCAAGTCTTCAATTTTTAAAATATCATAAACTAATAATCTTTTAATAAATAATATATTTTGTTCATTTGAATTAAATAAGTTTGTTAAAAATTCTTGTAAGATTTCGTTAAAATTATCAATTGATGCAATTGAACTTTTGATTAATTTAATTTCGATATTTTTTTCGGATATTTGATTATTTAATAAATGATTCAATTGTTGTTTAATATCATCATGTAAATCTTCTTCATGTAAATCTTCTTCGTGTAAATCTTCTTCTTGTAAATCTTCTTCTTTCGTCAAGGGCTTTGGTATAATTTTCCTCAAAGTTTCTAAATCTTCTTCAATTTCCTCTTTCGTCAAGGGCTTTGGTATAATTTTCTTCAAACTTTCTAAATCATTTCTAAAATCATTTGAAGAATAACTATAATTTATTGTATTTATTTGTATTGGAGTTTCCATTGTATTTTTACTTATCAAATTTTCAAGTATATTTTTTGAAACTTTTGATTCTTCATTCGTTTTCTCTCTACATTTTTTTTCAATCATTGAATCCATAAAATTCCAAATTTGATTAAAATTAAAATAATCATATTCTCTTAAACTTAAATCTTTATAATTTTGAATAATCAATTTAAATATTTCAAATCCAATTGAAATTTCTTGATTATTATTTGAATTTATCGATTTAATCAATTTAAAATGTTTCATAACTAATCTTGAAATTAAATATAATGAATCTAAATAAAACATTATAATTCCACTTTCATTTTTTAAAATTATTTGAATTATTGATTTAAAAAATACAGTTAAATTATCACAAATTGAATAAAATTTATATAAATTTGAAATTTGATGATGTGAAAGGTGTAATAATTTTGAAGATTTATTCAATTTAATTTTAATTTCATTTGTTAACCAATTTATTATAAAAAATCGTAATCCAACATTTAAAGATTTAATATATTTTTCAATTTCTATATTCAAAGGTTTATTAAATTCATTTGTGAAAATTTTATCCAAAATTTCCAATTGAATATATGTTTTACAATTTGAAATCATTTCTTTCAAGTCGAATTTTGTTGAAGACCATTTTTGTAAAATATTATCACATTGTCTATTATTCATAATTGGTAAGTTTTTTAAAATGTCAAGGTGTAATTGTATTTTAGTTGGTAAATTATTCAAATCTTGTGGTGAATAAAAAATTCCTGAAGCAATCAATCTTCTTAAATAAGATCCAATTGATATAATTTTTAAATGATATAATTCATTCATCAATACATAAAGTTTATGATTATTTAAATAATATTTATTATAATTTTCCACAATTTGATAAATAATTTCCAAAATTTCATTTTCAAATTCTTGTTTTAAATTCTTGGATGTGATTTTAAGTTGAATATTCTTTTTAAGAAAATTACAAATAATTAAAATATTTTCATTTGAATCAATTCTCCATAGTGTTATACACCAAAATAACATCAATTTAATATTTGATTTCCAATTCTGATTAATATATCGATTTTTGGAATTTGAAGGTTTGATTAATGTAATAAATTGTTCAGTTAATTTTAAATTATCTAGATTTTCTAAAAGTTTTAATACATCATTTGATTTTCTTTTAATTATAATACTACTATTCAATTGTTTCATATTTAAAATCAAACTTTCATTTCTATATTTTATTATTTCCAATTGTTTCAGAATTGATTCTTGTTCAAATTCAGATTTATTTAATGAATATTTTAATAATATTTCAATTAATGAATTACCAACAATTAACCAAGATGTTGAAATTATAAATGAATTTGTATTAAACTTGAATAAATAAATTATTAAATCACGAATTGTATTTAATAATTTAATTTTTAAATTCTCCAGTATTGATAACTTATTAAATTGTGATAATTTATTTATGAAATAATAATTTAATAATAATAATTCACTCAATTCTTTTAATAAATAATCATATTTAATTAAATCATTCCAAAATACATTGATTAAAGTTAAAGAAATCAAACGTTGGCCGAAATTTAAATCAATTTCAATCGATGACAAATTCTCATCTTCTTGTTCAATCATCAATTCATTAATATTCAAAGGTAGACCCTGTTTTAAAAATTTTAGTAACAAAGTTAGGAAATATGATTTATCTAATAAAGATTCAATATATAATAATTTCAAATAATTTATTAAATATTTCAATTTTTTCATATACGAATCTTTCATTTCATTATTTTTAATATGAATCATTTCTTTGGAAAACTTGTATATATAATCGATAACTTGTTGAGTCCATTCCTGTAACCAATGGATTTCAAATTTTTCAACAGATTCAATATTTATGAATTTTGATTGATTCTTCTTTCGAAACGATATGAATTCTCCATACAAGACACTTTTCGTCAACCATAGAGCTCTATTGATAGGTATGAACTTGATACAGATTGAATCAATCAATATCTTATTCCGTATCCCGTGAGGAATCTTCTCTGATATCTTGCGTAATGAAATATTGGGATTACTCAAATCTTTCAACCAGTTTTCTTTCTTCGAAGCGGTTAGAGTCACTCTTGGAGGGATTTTAAAATGGTTCGAGTCCGATTTGATCTTGTTAATTACTTCATTTCTAACCTGATAAGCATTTGTCAAATGTTGTGATAATTCTTTCAAAACTTGATTACAATTGTCATTGGATACAAATACAGTAGCACCAATCAAATTCCTAGCTGAATAATACTCATTAGCAACTTGTGGAGCTTCAAAATAGCCTTTATTGAGATATGATGACGAATTGGAATCGACATCATTGTTTGTTTGAGTATGATCTTTCCATGGCATGAAATCGGGATACGTTTGTAGTTGAATCTCATCATTCAATGGATATATGGCAGCATCTGGCTTATCCATGGAATATTTCATCGATACTATCTCATCCTTGCTAGTATTAGTGTATGATGATCTGTTGTGTGAAGATAGTAAAGTATTCCTACTTCGTGGTTTCGACATTTTTAAGGTTGCAACAAAATCTTGATCTCTCAAAGAAAAAAAAAAAAAAAAAAAAATGATTGATCTTTTTTATTATACACTTATATAAATTTTATTTATCACCATTCTTCGTCGTCTTCTTCTTCGTCTGAAATGTCGTTTCTTCTATTCTTCAACGCATTGGCTAAGGACCCAGCTAACGAATGTTCATTCGATTTCTTTTCTTTCAATGCAGATGCCAAATTGGACCCCAAAGTGTTGTTTCCTGAGTTTCGTGTGTTTGTTGAACTCGATGGGGTTATAGTCGTTGCTTGATTAGTATTACTGGTTGAGACCGGTGTAGGAACAGTTGTGTTGCCACTAACTTCTTCTAAATAATTCATAGGTACCCATCCTCCACCAGATACTAAACCCCAAGGACCATTTATTTCGTCAATTGTATATGTTTGACCTACTGATAATGCAGAACTACCAGCTACTGATCCATCATAATCATAAAGTGCTTTATACGTTGGTTTCTTTGGTTTTTGCAACGATGGTGGCGGTGGCGGTGGTGGTGGTGCAGCAACTTTCTTTTTAACTGGTGCAGGTGGGGCGACTTTCTTTTTAACAATATGATGAGTTTGATGATGATGATGATTGTTTAAAGCTGCTTTGGCCGCCGCTGCTGCAGGAGAAGAAACACCAGAAGTTGTTGTTGTTGTGGTAGTATTATTATTTATAGGCGCCGGTGGGGGGGCTACTTTTCTCCTTTGTGGTGATGACACTTGTGCAACATTTCTTGCCCCCTTTCCATTTCTATATTTCGCATAATCTACTTTTCCAGATTTACCTCTTGGTCGTTTTGGATTCTTTGAATTTGATGACAATCCTTGTCTAACCGATACAGTACCCGATTTGTATAAATCACCATTTATAGGAACATCGGACGTATTTTTCATTTGGAACTTAACAGTATGGAATTTTCCAGGCTTCTTTTGATATTGCACAGTTTGACCTATTTTAATTGAAATTCCATTATTCAATTTTTTCAAATTTGCAATCAATTCAGTCTTGAAATCTAAATTTATAAACACATCAGGAATTGTCTGTGAAGTCAATGATATAGCGATCCAATTGTCTTGTAAATTCGAAGTGCCGATATAATTAATTGAATTGATTGAAATTGTTACTTCCTTATTCAATTGTAATCGTTTATCAATCAAAGATTCTCCAATTATGTAGAAATTATTCCTTGTTAATATGAAAATTCTTGGTAATCGTTTTGACGATCTACCAAATTTTGATAATAGAATTTCTCCCTTTGACGAAAAGATAACTTGTTCTTTTATACCAACTTGGGTTATTATAAATTTCCCATATCCTGAATTAAAATTACAACCTAGATAATCACCCATAAATGATCTTGAACCTAACATTGACATTCTACGACGTTCTTTTTTATTCTGTAACAATTCATTACCATAATCTCTAAATTGTTCAAATTTATTTCCGTGGGTTTTCAATCTCCATGCATTTTGGATTACAATAGCGGCGTCTTCTTTTCTTTTAACATATCTTCTCCATGCTCTTTGGATTCTAGCTGCCATGTTATGCCAATATTTATCTCTCATATCTTCTAATGCAAATAATGTCTCTGGGGTTTTGATGAACACTTTGGTCGTACCCAATTGGTATTCACTTTGAGGTATATAACAAGATTTTAAAATTTCCTTAACTGCAGTCAAATCATCTCCTTTCCAGATATAATCACCTGCATATCCTGTCATTGGAGATAATAAATAAAATCGTTGTACAAATCTTTCAAATGTTGATCTATAAGCAAACCCTGCTCTTCTAATTCTAACATTTTCTTTCAAACCTAGATATTTAATTTGATGTAAAACTTGTTGGTTATCATAATCTCTTGGCTTTTTGGTTTGATTTGGTTTGATAGTACGTATATATGACGGTGTACATTGGGATAATGTGTCGACTAATAAATTTGCTGATTTTTTAATCTTGTCAGATGCTGTCTCTGGTCTCTTTCTCGAATCCATTAAACTTGTTAATAATTCAGATGGGAATAGAATCTCCTTTATAAATGAGTTTGAAGACGTTGATAATAATTCTAATAAATCACGCAACATTGCATCTTTATTCTTATCTGTCATTCCAGCAACATTGTATGTAACGTCACCAGCATAATGTTTGATGATGAATTTCCCCTTTCGATCTTCGAAATGACGATTATTCGCTCCAACCATACTTAATCTTTGTGCAAACACTTGATCCGCAGCATCTGAGTCTGCATGTGCGGTTTTTATCGAATCATTCAATGCTGCAAATAATCCAGGTTGTGGTCTTGTTGCTTCGATTAAATCACACACAACTTTATTATTAAAATAATCAATGGGGGTCCATTTGATCTGCTCTTGAACATACTCGTCTTGTTCGGCTTTCAAAGTTAATTGAATGAATATTTGTTGTAATTTCTCATTAACATAATTTATACAAATTTGTTCAAAAGAATTTTGTTCGAAAATTTCAAATCCATAAATATCTAAAATCCCAATAGATTTCAATATTGAATGTTCTTGATTTCCCCTTAAGGATACATTGACTCTTTCGACAATCCATTCGAATAGGTTATTATATATCCCTTTGGCTAACGCATCTCGAACTGCAGTTGCTTGAACTATATTCAATGGAGTATGGTATGTTGAACCTCTTTTCATACCATGAGAAGTTTCTATTGTTCTTTCTAAAATTGATTTTTTCAAAATTTCTCCATTAACATCTAACAAATACGCAACAAAATTAGTCACACTATCATCACGTATCATTGCATTCCCATTATCATCTTCGATAAAACTAATATTACCAATCCATAAAATAGAAGCTAACATTCTAAATATATTATCCTGTTCTGATTGGGTTAAACCAATAATTTGCATCGCACTCAACGTATCTTGAAAATCCTTTTTATCATCAACACCATCTACATTTATACATTTTGCAGCAGATGTATATATATATGTCTCAGGACCTTGTATACCAAAAGTTTGTTGGTATTGAGGGGGACAGTGTTTGGTAAATTGATAGAAAATATGAAAATTACGTTCATTGGTAATTTGTGAAACAACTCTTTGCTTTTCTAATAAATAATTGGTTATATGAGCAGCAATTGGTTGATAATTTTCTTGATGAAATTTGATTTCTAAATATTTTCCATGCCTACTTGAATTATTATTTCTCAAAGTTTTTGCACATCCAAACGATTCTAATAAAGGATTGGTGGCCAAGACCATATCTCTAATCTTTAAAATTTCTGAACTACTCGAATCGACAGAAACATTGGCAATATATTGCATGATTTGTTTGGCAGCTTCTGTTTTCCCAGCACCAGATTCTCCCGATATTATAACACATTGGTTTTCTCCATACAGTTTCAAATGATAATACATCGATTCGGCAATTGCAAATACGTGAGGTGGGACTTCTAATCTATTTCTACCTTTGTATCTGTTTAAATTCTCCATGGTGTAGATGCCTAAATCTCTAAATGGATTGACTGAGATTAAAACGTGTCCAATATAAGTATAAATTGTATCGTTCATAAATCTTTTATATAAATTTTCATTGATTGCTTCATCGGTGATTTTTGATAATAAGGTCAAATCAGAAACACCGACTTCTTTCTTTTTGGTGATATCGAATTCTGCCTTTTTAATAGACAGTTTCCCATTTTGTTTTGTTGGAACTTGTTGTTGCTTTGCTTTGGTACGACCACCACGTTTAACAATAGCCATAATAAAAGAAAAAGAAGAAGAATAAAAGAAAGAATAATAATTGTGTAGATTTCTAATGCACAATTGGTGATGCTTTGTATTGGTTGTTGAAGGTTGTTGAAGGTTGTTGAAGGTTGGCTGTGGTTGAAATTTATAGGCACAATCGGTTTTTTTTTTTTTTTGTTTTTCAAAACGAGAAATTTCAATTCTTATATTTCTATATATTTCTAATGAGACCATAGTCTGATCATTTTATCTTTACCACCAGACGCTACTCTTTTACCATCTAAACTCCAATCGACAGCGTACACTTCATCGGAATGTCCAGGTAGGTCTACCACCAATTTCTTAGATCTGATGTCCCATACTTTTAACGTTGTGTCTTTTGAACAACTCACTAACAATCTATTATCTGCTGACCATGAAGTTTGATACACTGGAGCCACATGTCCTCTTAAAGTAGTCACGAAAGTTCCTCTCAATCCATCCCATATTTTTATCGAATTGTCAAATGAACTAGATACTATATATCTTCCATCGGGAGAGAAATTCACATGATTGACCAATTTTTGATGTCCTGTCATTCTGCAAATTGGTTTTGATGCTTTTAAAGGTTCCCATAAATACATGGTAAAATCATCACTTGCACTCACTAATCTTTCATTTATGATTCCATTGATTTTGGCGACTTTTTCATATTCTTGCAATGCTTTTAATCTCAATTCTTTATATGAAAAATCATTCAATTTTCTTGATTTGTGATCAAATCCCCCTTTTCTAATCACATAATCTGTTGATAAGGATAAATGATTAACCCAATGAGCATGACTTTTCAAAGTTTGTATGCATTTACCATTGGCTGCCATGTCCCATGATTTAATTGTTTTATCATGAGAGGCTGAATATATTATATTTGATCCCGACCATTTAACACAACTCACTGAATTTGTGTGTCCCGACATTGTAAATAGACAATTTCTAGAAATTGGATCCCATACTTTTATAGTGCCATCTTTTGAACTTGATGCTAGTTTGGGAATTTGATCATCTTCAGTAGTCAAATGCAATGGTTGCCATGTTAATGAAGTCACCCATTTCGAATGTCCTAGTAATGGTTTACCCAAAGATTCACCAGTTTTGGAATCCCAGATTCTTACAGTGTTGTCCATTGATCCAGTAGCTATGAATTTCCCATCTGGAGAATAAGAAACACAAAGGACCCAATTTGTGTGTCCCTGTAATGTTTTGAATGGGGTTTGTGTGTTACAGTCCCAAATTCTTGCAGTTGAATCACCGGCTCCTGAACACATTCTACCCGAGTCATTTGGAGAGAATGAACAGCATAGTATAGTAGAACCATGACCTGCTATGGCTGCATTTGATCGTGTGATTGGTTTAACTTTAAATATCGCCCTTGGTGTGTAAACTAAGGTTAAAAAATCTTCTGTTGTTTTATACCCTGGTTTTAAAATTGAATTGTATAAATCATCTTTAACATCGATCAATTTCTTATTATTATTATTATCATCATCATCAGCGTTGTTTAAAACACTGAAACTATAAGGTACTGGTTCATCATTTTCTCCTTGTAAATTGTTTAATAATTCTTCCAATTGTTTTTCACTAATACCTCCGGGTACTCGAATTGAACCACCTATTGATTCACCGGTGTCTGAGGCTTGAAATTTGATTAGCACATTTGGTAAATCTTCCGGTATCAAATTCACATCTCGTACTTGTTGGGCTTCTTTTTTTTGTCTCTTAGATGGTGGAGGTATAACTGTAGCCATTGCAAAAGATTTGTGATGAGTTGCAAAAAAAAAAAAAAAAGAAATAAAAAAAAAAAAAAAAATATTTCTACTCCTCTTCTGAATTTGATATAATTTCATCATCTATGCCACTTATATTGATAACACTAGTATCATGAGTATTATTTGGAGATGGTTGGGTCTTTATATCAATTGGTATTTTTGTTAAATCAGTAATCGATTGGTCTTCATTTATATCGAAATAAATTGGTGAATAAATTGTATCATTATTCTCAACTTGAACAGCATTAACCAATCTTAAATCACATTGATTGATTCGATTATTTATTATATCTTTTTGTTTACTTGGTGTTTTATGAAACCAATCTTGATAAAATATATATTGTGTATTTATGAATTTATGAATTTTAAATGGAGATAACACAACTCTGCCTAGATTAGCTTCACATGGTGGGTTTATTCTATATGGTCTATATTTAGTATTCAAATAACCTAATAAGTATATCATTATATTTGAATTCAAACAGATTTTATTCATCAATTTGATTAAACTATTCACATGAGATTGATATTTTGAAATTGGACTTATTTTTAATAAATCTGAATCTTGAGGTAATTGAACAATCTCGTCCTTTTCCGATTTAGACTTGTTATTTAAGATAATTTCATCTTGTTCAATATGATGCTTCAATAGTATTTCTTCATAAGTTGCAGATAATTCTAATTTATACAATTCTAACAATGAATGAAATTCATGAATGATAACAAGGGAATTTCGAGGTATGTCGTTTTTAATAAACAAATAATACAATTTTGCAAATGTGGGTAATCTATAATGAATAATTCTAGCTTTGAAATCCGACTCAAAGTTGGGATTGGAAAGTATAAAATTGATAGGAAACTTATTAAGACAATCTATGATTATAATTTTATTCTCCAGGTTGTTATTTAAATGAGATATGAGTAGATGATTTATAATTATATAAATTCCGTGATTTGAAGGTGTGGATTGAAAATCATAAATTCTATTCCTAATTGGCGAGTTGAACAATAAATTATCCAATAGTGGTAAAGTGGTGGATACGTTGTTGAAAGTTTGATGTTGTGATTTCAAAAGATTTTCAAGTAAAACCATCAAAGAACAGGTGTTGGTTGTAAATGGTTGTAAAAAAGTGGAAAAAATTTGCATCAGTGCACGATCTCTAGATACAAGAACTTGGTAGCGGAAGACTACAAATGTTGAAACATTTACTATTATTTTCACCAATTGTATGTTATATCTTATAAATTATCATATGTCAATTGGAAATTTAGTATAAATACATTAGAATTTAGGATTGGTTTTTTAAGTAAAATATATAATTTGATTTACTTCTTTTCTACAGCAAATCGATAAGAGATATAATGATTTTTTTAAAAACTTTTAATGAATACAATAATAGATTTAAATGATATTATCAATAATAATAAAGTGGGAATGTCATTGTGTGTTTTTTTTTCATCGATAAATATCCAAGAAGATTATTTATGAAACCATATCCTGATAATTATAGCACTGATGTTTTCTAATGCTTATTCCTTTATAATGGTTAAATACGTTTCAAAATATCAATTTTTCTTTCTCTCTACCATTCTTCAATTATATTCTTTTATTACTCTAAATTTCGTTATTTATTCAATCTCCAACTGCTTTTCGGTAATGCTTGTAAATATACAATTTTCTTCTTTAACCATATCAAGATGATAATTCCAAGAATTATACATATCATATTTGTATAATAATAACCGTCTCTTGTAATTTCGATTATCCCATTATTCAATTCACAATACGATTTATCTTGTTCATTTTGAATCAATTTATTTGTTGTCAAACATTTTGTTATTGTAATTTTATCAATTAAATAGAATAAAAAGATTCGTGGCCACGTACCTCCATAATTCGATATTGTATTCAATGTAGTCATGTATGTACCACCAATTGTTGGATCGGCGATTTTAGTATGAAATGCACAAAGACTCACAAATTGGATAGTTGACATAAATGAACTTAACAAATGTTGGAAAATAATCATTAAAAAATAAACTTTTGAAACTTTTCCCGAACTTGGAAAGAAATAAACTAAAATTTGTCCAAAGAAAGCTGCCAATAATCTACCTACATATCCAAATAACCATGGTTTCAATGGAGATTTCCCCATTGACCAGATTCCAGCGTAATATCCAAATATCATCTCAAAGGGGAAGTTTATAAGTACTGTAATTGACAAATCTTCCTTTGATAACCCCTTTTCAATTAATTTTAAATTTGTACTTGCTTCATTAACTTGAAATCCCAATTTTGCTAATAATAAAATCACAATAAAAGTTTGAACATTTGGTAATTTTAAAATTTCATACATTGACGTATAAACATTCTTCAATTCATCAAATTTATTACTATTATATAATGTAGCATGTTCTTTTATAATTGGTTTGTTGTTAGTTAAATGTGGTGGTTCTTCGGGTATGAAATATAATATTCCAGTAATTACTAAATAAATCCACCCCCAAAATTTTAAATATTCACCAAGGGAGAATAATCCTTTATTTATAGGTTGTGATCTGATGAATTTATTTGCAAAATCTGGTGAGTTTAACGCTAAGAATATGGTAAAACTTGAAAAATAACCCGTGTTTATGCCTATCGTTTGAGCCGTTGATGCATATGATAAACTTTCAGGTGATAATATAGTTAAAGCCCAGCCATCAACGGCAATATCTTGGGTTGCACAACATAAAATTAAAATGAAAAAAATAAATGTAATTAAAATTAAATTTTCATTTGGATTTTCAATCAAATAATCAATTTCCGTCCCGAGTGAAATCAATAAAATACCAGATATAATTTGAATAGGTAAAATCCAACTTTTTCTCCGTCCAATTTTCTTCAGATATATAGCATCAACAAATGGAGACCACAATAATTTTAATGAATAAGGATAGGAAGCTAATGAAAATATCCCAACTTGAGAATAAGTTAATTTTGTCTTTAATATGAATGGAATTGACCCAAAACATAATCCAACAGGCACACCTTGCAAGCAATATAATATAATCAATATAAAAAACGCTTTTCTGTCTTGTGGTAATAATCTTGTGTTTTGTTTGTTGGTAATTGATGATTTTGGTTTTAAATCTTGTTTCACAGTTGGTAATAATCCATCATTTTCTTCATCAAAAGCGGCATGACGATAATTTAGTTTATTTTCTGTTAATAAGTTAGACGGATATTCATCAGGCATGACATAAACATGTGTATGTGTTAATAAAAAAAACGATTGAATGGATAAATTAACTACTTTCGATTAATTTTGTTGTTCTTTTTTTTTTTTTTGTTTTTGCCTCAACAAATCTCCACATTTGCAAAGTTGGGAGAAGGAATATAAGAATGACGACATTGAGTATATTCAAAATTAAATACAAGGTTATTCTTTAACAATTGTTATTATATTAGTAGATAATTATCAAAGGTTAGATTGTTAAACAATTGGCTGACGTTTGATTCTAAAAATTATACATTGACCTTCTTGCATTGGAAAGATTTGATGAATGGTGAAGAGATATTTATTTATCGTTTTCGCTTTTTGACTTCTAATCTGATGAAATAATGATAAATAAATATCTCTTCACTATTCATCAAGATTAAATCTTTATCAACCAATTGTGTTTTTTAATCATGGCTTTGATTATTGGTTTATATCAGTTTTTTATAGTTTTACCTTTTATAATCATTTATCAAAAAAATTGGTATTCATTTATGAGATTGCTAGTTCTGCAAATGGTCAATTTGTTTGAAGAAGGCAAACTTGTTTGAATCAAATTTGTATAATATATAATGAAATGCGCAATTGGAGATATATATATTATGCAATTTATTTATGTTATTAATGAGTGGTTTGATGTAAAAATGGAGTATTGTGAATATGTAAAATGGACCTAGAACCTGTTGCAATACTTTGGAATTTAATTCATAGATTGTAATTTATTTTGCATCTTTGAATTTAACCACTTAAAGACTAACAATTGAGAAACTCAAATGAGACTCCAAGAGACTTGAACGTGGCAAAAATAGAGTTATACATACATTCACACTTTTCTTCAAAAATAGAGTTATAGGTAAACACTAAGTTGATGTTAAACCCCTAGTATACATTCACACTCTTCTTCAACAATAGAGGTATAGGTAAACACTAAGTTGATGTTAAACCCCTAGTATACATTCACGCTCTTGTTTCAAAAATTTAGTTCATGATATTCACTATTGGTCCTTGAATTCAATTTAGCTAGATTTCCTAATAAGTCACTGTGGGAGTAATACTGTATAATTTTAAAGCTTTTCTTTCAAATCCAACAGATTCGAATAGCATGTATGAAGATATATCAAGATCAGGGATTCTAAACAATAACTTAAACGAAATTAAGAGTTTAACCGAATGATATTCGTAAGAAATAGCATTTTTAGTATACCTTTTTCAAATTCTTCATTGGTATAATCTCATTGTTGTATCGTTTTTTTTTATATATATATCTATATGATACCTTTTCTGTTGTCTATTGCAAAGACTCATAAGAGTGAAATCCCTGCAAAAAAAAACTATTTGGACGATGTCCGAATTTCTTTCATCTTCTGGGACACGATTTAAAAAGAAATCAGGTTGAAGTTTAGAAATCAATTATTTAATTCCATGCTCTTTTGTTAAAAATTTCATTTATTAATTCAAACTATTGCTTGTATGGGGTATGTTTTTAATCCATATAATTCAAACTAAAATAAAACACGCTACAAACTGGAAGGTGTTTCCCTTTACAATCAGCAACAGATTAGCTTTAATATATATATAGTTCAATATATAAAAACCAGGTTCAATGATTTCTTCTTGTCCATTTCAAAGTTACTCACCGTTGTTTAGAAATTTTAAAAATTTGAAACACTTTAATAATTTTGAAGCTGTTGGTTTTATTTTTAATAAATAAATGAAGCTTAAACAAGTAAAAAACATCAATATTTGATGGTATTACTTATGGTATTTATCGTAGGTAGAAAACAATCTAATTAAGAAATAACAACAATAGTCAATTAGGAAAAAGAATGCAAACAATATTAACCCCTAAGACTGTGGCAGGTTGTTTGGTAGAGACTAGATATACGGTCAATGCAAAAACAATTTTGATATAACTAACTATGAAGTAACAACAAAAGAAAAACACGGAAAAAACAAGTGATTGAAAAACAATGAAAACAATAATAATCTCAGCTAAGACGACTGTGCTAGGTTTTTCTGTAGAGACTAGATAGTTTGTATAGTTTTACCTAATATATACTATAAAAAAAAAGTATAGTGAAAAAATTCAAGATTTGCAGCAAAAAAATTCATGTCAATCATTTTGCAGCAATTTTGCCAATTTGAGAGAATATTACAAAGACAGAAAAAAAAAAACACACAACACGTCATAAATGATAAACTATACATTTCATAAGATCATGGATAATACCGAGAGGGTTGTAGTAATGATAATTGAATAGTTAGAATTGGGTCAAAAACCAATGGAATAATAAATTTCGTTGTTCATAAAATCAAAAGTAAACAATACTACGCGCGCGAAGAAACGGGAGAAAGAATAGTGCAAGGTGGCGTTGAACAAAAAAGAAAAATCGCGTTATTAAATAGAAGAAATTGCATTACCCACCAACAAGGCGGGCGGGTAGAAGAATAATTCAGTTTTGACAATGAGTATGATGATATATGATATATTGTTAATTGTGTATTATAGTTGACAAGTAATAATAATAATAATATTATTATTATTATCTTCAACATTGCATGGGAAGTGGAAGTTACATAATGAGGAGGAGTGCGATTACATAAGCACCACCACACAACAGCCTGCCTGCCTCCCTCCAGTTAGTTAGTTAGTTATAATAGCAATTATAATGAGAGCGGAAGGGACGTGTGTGCCACAATAGGAGAGCCCAGTGGTCGTGCAAACGGTATATTTTTTCTCCTCCCATACATAAGAAGAAAGTTACATAGAAGAAAAATACATAGTATAAATTACTAAGTAAAATCCCACCATAATAAAATTTGTTTTTTCTCTTCCACCATACTTTAATCCATATACTTAATTTACAGTATGTACTTAGATTTATTATTATTATTATTATTACACACTATACTATTATAGTGGTATAATAGAATGAGTATATTAGTGGTAACCATACTACACCAATATACTTATCAATACAATATGAAAAATGATGTATTAGACACCATCACACACCCCACTTGTATATCCATTCAATTCAATTCGACATGTATCAACAATCCACCACAACTATTCCACCATATATCATTCAATTGGGTTGCAAAAAAAATATGACACAGAGCAAAAAAAAAGCTACAACCGCTTAATTGAATCGCAACTCAACAAACAATTATAAGGAACAATTGAAAGATCAGTTGGTATTATTATCCCCTACTACAATATGGATATATACTATATACACTTTTGTTTTTATTCAAAAATTTAACCAAAAAAAATTTAATAAGGGAAATTCATTTTACTATGAAAATTTCCTCACTATAAAAAAAAAAAAAAAAAAGAAAAGAAAAGGTGTCTTACTTGGTGCACGACCACACATTATTATTTGTTTGTTTATTTATTTGCCAGCCAGCACACACTTAATAATTAGTGTCACAAGGTACACGCACTTGTTTATTTTGGCTCATGTTTTTTTTTTTTTTTTCGCGTTGTTTTGTTTTCATTTTAATGGGCTTTTTTTTTTTTTTGTTTTCATTCATTCACATATATATTTCTTTGTTTGTTTATATATCATTTTTCATATTTTTGTTGTTGTTTTTTTTTTACTAACAACTTTATTTAGTTTAAACTTATTTTAATTATGGCTGCTCAAGGTGAAAGAAAAAAGGTTTCTAGAAAAAAGAAGGACCCAGAAGCTCCAAAAAGATCTTTATCTGCTTACATGTTCTTTGCAAATGAAAACAGAGACATTGTTAGAGCTGAAAACCCAGGTATCTCATTTGGTCAAGTTGGTAAAGTTTTAGGTGACAAATGGAAAGCTTTGACTGATGACGATAAACAACCTTATCAATCAAAAGCTGATGCTGATAAAAAAAGATACGAAAAGGAAAAAGCCGAATACGCTAAAAAGAACTCAGCTTAAGATTTTCAAAGTTTTTAAAGTGTTATGTATCATGAGATATGAATAGTCATCAACATCCATTATTATTATTATTATTATTATGTTATTAGTTTTTTGAAGTGTGTTTTTGTTCTTATTTGAATTATTAAATTTTCTTTTTATTTCAAAGTTATATTATTATTATTATTGTTGTTATTGTTATTTTTCCTGAATATTCATATTTCATTTTTAACTAGTTTGTTATAAATATATATGTTTAAGAATTGGCTTATTTTTTTTTTTTTTTCTAGATAAATTACCGCTTAAGCTGTTGTTTATTTGAATAGCCAACACACGACTTTGTTGAAAGGTGAAACATTTTGCAGCCACACGAGAGAAGCTTCAAAATTTTCTTATTATCAACTTTGTAATACAAGTAGAGGTTATTTTTACAACCCTCTTTTCTGCAAATAACTCCATACTACTGATTATTTGATGAATCAAGATATAGATGTTTCAAATAGAAGGTACCCATTTTAGAATTTAAAAATCCAAGCTTTTGTTAGAGTCTTGGGTAAGCTAACGAAAAATACCACAAGGAATACAAAGTGAAAGTGATGAAGGAATAAACTGACGCTAAGTATTGAAAACCCATTGAAAAAGGTTGAGGTGTCGAGTACATTGGTAGAGGCTCCATGTAATATACAAAATAAGGGTGGAAGTATATTGTGAACTAAGTTAATGTATAAAACTTTCTAATCTAATTCGCTACTATAAATAGCTGTAACATTGCAATACTGGCTAAATTGGCTGCCTGCATATTACAAGCTTTAAACGGTGTACTTGTATTAATTCAATTGTACTTTTTTAAAAGTGGAGGTTACACACTGGTATAACAATATTACCAAAATTTTACATATTTCAAAACATGTACTTCAACACTAGTTACATTCTCAACAGAATCAGAGGAGTGTCTAATTGTTTCGTTATATGTAGATGATTTATTCATCAAGAGCAATCTATGACAATTTTATCAATCATCGTTCCAATTACGTACAATTTAGCCCAATCTGATGAATACTGTATCTATCAAGTAGTGTGGAAATAGTAAACTAGACGAGATAAATAAATAAATAAATATAAATAGTTGAATACTTGAGCCATCATCGATCAACTTTGAGAATTGCAAACTTAAGAAGTATTAGAATAACTATTTATCTACACATAGTTATTGCTTTAATCTTGCCATTCGGCAAAGGAATTTGAATTCTTTCTTCATATAACCTTTAATAAACTAAAAAAAAAGTACAATAGGTAATATACTACCAATTTGTCTTTACCATTAAAAGTCAAATTCGATGAACTCATAAAGCACCTATAATAATCACATTCATGCAAATGAAGATAAAGTTCTCTTTTAGTGAAAAGTAAATAACGGAACAACAATTAATTACACATTGAAGTTTTAGTACACGGTTTGTCATGGTAAACCAAGCACATCAAGACGTATCATTCTGTAGTATTTCATGGTAAACCAAGCACATCAAGACATATCGTTCTGTAGCATTTCATGGCAAACCAAGCACATCAAGACATATCGTTCTGTACTATTTCATGGCAAACCAAGCACATCAAGACATATCGTTCTGTAGTATTTTCATGGTAAACCAAGCACATCAAGACGTATCATTCTGTAGCATTTCATGGTAAACCAAGCACATCAAGACATATAATTCTGTACTATTTCATGGTAAACCAAGACATATCATTCTGTAGCATTTCATGGTAAACCAAGACATATCATTCTGTAGTATTTTCATGGTTTGTTCCAAATTCGTTAGACTCGGACAGATATCATGAATTGTAAATATTTCTATACTACAATTCAAATTCAAATATGAATTTTCGAACTCGAGTATCCAATTTGTTTGAGAATTCAATTCCCAAAGCATTTCACACAAACCATACTGTTTAAATATAAAAATACCCTTTATACTTCGTTCTTGATTTATTCGCAGTAAAAAAAATTTGGCAACAATTTTTCCCAACCCATCATGGAATCAACAAATTTACCATCACCTTATCGTACTGACGACGTGGATTCATTTGCGTATCCCACAGTGCACGAACGTTGGCCAACTATCATCCAAGGCGCAATTGAAGATATCCAACTCACAATTGACTCAAATTCAAATTTAAAACCATCAGGATTGGAAATCATCAACAATTTAAATCAATTATTATCAGCTTTCAAAGAAGATAGTAAAGTACGCGAATTCACCGAGACTGAAATCTTGTCGAATCCTTCATTGACCCATTTCAATAAAGATTTACAATATTATAATTCAAAACATCGCGTAACTTGGCAACATGGCCCTTGGTTATTTCTTGAATGTTATTTATATCAATACATAAATACATTTTTCAAAGATGAATGGGACGATTATGACGTTTTTGAAAAATTGAAGGTTAAAACATTCAAACAATCGGAATTTGGTGTTTTGGAATTATGTAAAAGATATGAAATGTTATCGAAGGAAATCAGGGGTATAACTGATGAAGAATCGAAATATTTGTTATTCAAAGAATTCATTGATATTTCTCTTTGGGGAAATGCCACTGATTTATCATTATTAGCTGGGAATGTCACATTGGAAGATATAAAATCTGTTCAAGGAGCACAAGTACGTAAAAAGAATGAAGAAAAAATCATCATAAATGATTTAGATTCAGTTTGGAATGGATTAAATAATGGTGTTGATAGATTCGATATCGTATTGGATAATTCAGGATTTGAATTATTTGCCGATTTAATCTTGTGTTTGTTTTTATTAGATTTGAATCTAACCAAGGAGATTCATTTACATTGTAAAGAGATTCCATGGTTTGTGTCGGACACAATGCCCAAGGATTTCAAACAATTGATTGAACAATTAAAAGACGAAACGTTCTTCAATGAAATCTATTCAAAGGAAAGAAAAGCAATTGAATTAGTTTCAAATGAAATCGAAACTTATTACAAACAGGGCAAGATTATAATCAATCATGATCCATTTTGGACTTTGAATTATAATTATTGGTACATTGAGAAATTCGATACACTTTACAATGAATTAAAAAAATCAGATTTAATTATATTTAAAGGAGACTTAAACTATAGAAAATTGACGGGGGATTTGAAATGGGATCCAACAACTTCATTCCAAACCGCTTTACAAGAATTGAATTATTCAAATTTGCCTATATTATCTTTACGTACGTGTAAAGCAGATGTCATAGTTGGATTGCCAAAAGGGTTGAATGAAAAGTTAATCAAAGAATATGAATCAATGGGGAACAATAAAGGTGAATTATGGAGTAGTTCTGGCAAATGGGCAGTCATATCATACAACAAATAGACAACCAAAAAAAAAAAAAACATATCTTTTTCTCTATATCTCTCCTGCTTTTCTTGAGTTACAAGCGACGATTTTGAATTTATCAACGTTGATTTCAATTTCATTATTTTCACTCGATAAATCGTTCAATTTAATTAAAACATTCTTGATTATAAAAGTCCACACATCGTCACAGAATCTATAAGTATCCAAATCTCCTTTGAATGTTAATTTCGATTTAGCCAAATTCGATTCATTTTTCAAGTTTTCAGATATGATACGGTCGAAATTGTTTAATATTCTATTTGCTAATTGCGGTTGAATCTTTTCATCTGAGATTAACGTATCCAAAGCATCAGTTAACGTGACTCCGATAGTTGATCTTCTATATAATTCATAGTAAGCCGGTGAAGCACTCATTTGAATGAAAAAAAAAAAAAAAAAAAAAAAAAAAAAAAAAAAAAAAAAAAAAAGTGTTGATAGATTATATTTTATATTTTTTTTTTTTTCTTTTCCTTAAAATGGAATTGACAATCAATGAGAAATATAAATTATTAATACAAAAGTATGATAATATTGTAGGAGGAAGTGCTAGACAAGATTCAATAGAGTTTCAAAACGGGTTAATTGGACTAATCAAAGAATTTAAACTAGTAGAAGCTGTAATTACCCAATTGGACTTATTCTCAATTAATGAATCCATCAATGAATTGAATACAAATTATATACCATTCTTGAACATATATTACTACATTGGGAAACTCTTAACTTATTGTCAAGTGCGAGACGGTATAGTCTCAATTGATTTCAAAATTGGATATTTAAAAGATGCAAAATCGTATATTCTAGAATATTTAACAACTTTGAACAATTATCATCAATTGAATGATAAACAGGTTGAAATGTTGAAATTTGTTGATACAAATGTGTCTCCACAATTGAGTAGAAGTGAGAAGATTGAAAATTTCAAATTGGAAAAACAATTGAATGAAAAATTGATTATTTTGAATGAAAATATTGATAATTTAGATGATGAGGTTTTGAGAAATATCTACCTAGATCAATTGAAATTACATTCGATTAAAGCATTCAATTTATTACATTCTTTGCAAACTGAAATCGAAATACTTTCGAACAAACCAATGATGAAACTGGACCAAAGAGAGAAGGAGAAAATAAGAGAGAAGAAGGAGAAAATACTGTCGGACCCAACTGGGTATACTACAAGATTGGAGACGATACCAAGTGATGAAATTTCAAGTTTGATTTCCAAACAGGGCAAAATCTTACGTCCATTTACTATAACGAATAAACAAGAATTGCAAAGAAAAGTATTTGGAACTGGACAAACCTTGCCTTCGATGACCGTTGATGAATATTTAGATTATGAACTAGCCAATGGGAAAATGATGAAGGAAGAAGTTAAACAAGATGAAAAATACACCGATGAAGAAGATTCGGATGATGAACGAGAGAAACGACAATGGGATGATTGGAAAGATGAAAATCCAAAAGGTTCAGGTAACATGGGTGCAAACATAGGATAAAGAAACACTACTAACTAGATACATTTTCTATAAATTTTAAATATTCTTTCGTCAATTCGTCCATGGTTATAACCGACCTAATTCCATTCTCTTGTTTTAAAATCCATTTCTCATCAAATGTTTTAATCAAATTCAATATTATAAGGTATAATTCAATAATTTTCACTTTTATAAATTGTTCATTTTTATTCTTCATTATGAATTTATATAATGATTCAATTGATCCTCTCTTGTCTTGATTGAATAATCTATATGAATATAAATACTTGTAGATTTGTAAATTATTCGAATTCTCACAAAGGTTATATATAATTTCATCAATTAAATGATAGTGTTTTTTAAAGAATTGTTCATTCAAGATAAATTGTAATTGATTTGAGTTTAATAACTTGATTATAAATCTTTGTAAATAGTTTTTTTTAAAATTGGTATCATTTTCAAGAAATGTCAATGAATTTAAAGTTTGACTCCAATTTGAAATTTTCAATGAATTTTTAAATATTTCCAATTGAGATTGTTCAATTTTTTCAACATTGGTGGTGGTTGATTCAATTGACAATTTTAGAAATTCAATGGTGGTTTCAATCTGTTTTATATCATTTGATTCAATAGATGATGTGACTTTAGATAATTGAAAATAATATTCATTTTCATCAATTTGTTTAATTGAATTTATAAAATTTTCAACTTGGGTATTAAATTTCATATTTGTAATTGATATTTTATTAAATTTTTCAAAATGTTTTAATATTTGATAAAATGGTTCAAATTCTTGATTAATCAAACATATGAATCCTTTTAAAAATAATTCATCATTAATTTCATCATTCAATTTATCATAATAATATTTCTTCAAATATTTCCCCTTGTTATTATTAATCAATTCAATTACAACATTGATTAAATATTCATCATTTAAGAAAATATTATTCAAATATTCAAAACAATCATTAATTCTCAAATTTGATATCAATTTATTTAAATTTATATTATCAATTTTCCAAAACAATGAATTTTCAATATCTAAATCCAAATTTGTTTCGATTATGATTTGTAAAATTTGATAATTTTTCAAAATTTTAACAACTTTATTATAAAATTGATTAATTTCATCATTTGTTTCACATATTGAAAATAATATACTTAAATCGATTAATAAAAATTTATGTATTTCAATTAAATTTTCAAGTGAAATTATTATTAAATTCTTACCAAATTTACCCAATTGTTGTTTCTTCTCATTTTCCAATATAATCATTTCAAATCCATTATTATCCACTAATGATTTAATCACATCCAAGATATTTGGGATATTACTCAAATCATTTAAAATCAATTGTTGTTGTTCATTGGAAATTTTAATTGATTTATACAATTGATCAATATCTATATTATCAAGTAATGAATTATAAATTTCATGATAACTTTTATAAGAAATTAATGATTTAAATTTATCAAAAATGTTTAAAATTTCTTTATTGAAACAAGATTCATAATATTGAGATTGTTTGAAGATTCCAACTCCATTAGATTGTGAAGATATAATTAAATCATTATATAATGTGATTGAAAATGTTTCACAACTTAATTTTTTATATTCTTCACATAATAAATAAAATTTCAACCATAAAGATTTTGAATTCAACAATTCAATAGATAATAAACGTAAATCTTTATTGTGAACATTTGTTTTAATATGTTTACTAAGGATATCTAGTGAAGTTTTAATAATTAATTCATCATAATTTCCACAATTGAAAATTTTATTAAAATAATAATCTTGTTCATGATAAGCTGAAATTTCTTCATTTTCAATTGGAATAGTTGAAAATTCTACGGTTTCATTATATTTCCCCAATATTGACAAATTATTTGATTTCCAAAGTATATAATACTCAAATTTGTTATCTTCTTCAATACATTGATAATCTTGAATAAACCAATTTTGTGATGGTGATTCGGGTTCAAATGAATTCACCTCGTTGAGTTGTTCTAAATCATAATGTTTGAATATAAACTTATATCCATCATTGATAAATAATGTTAATATTTTATTTTCAATTTGTAGATATTTTTTAGGTATTGAAGATAACCAAAGATTATCATCTGAAGCTAATAATTTAATTGATTTAACCAATTGGTGGGATTGTAAATTCCATATTTTCAATTGTTTATTGACAGTTAGTGTGATTAAATATTCATTAAATTGAATTAAATCAATCATTGAATTTATAGAAATCCCATCCAAAACAATCTCCTTCTTGAATATATTTAAAAATGGGAGTAAAGAAGTTGGTTCATTGAAATTGAAAACCTTCAACTCATCAAACATACCATCTCTTTTGAAATGTAATAATCCACCATCTTTCAATGAAATGATGATATTATTCTCATCGATATTTTTCAATAAATATACACAAGATCTTAATTCGAATGAATATGGTATTGAAATATGTCCCCATTGGTTGAATCTATCCAATGATAATTGTGGATTTTGAAAGTCTTCAAATTTTAAACTTATGAATAAAAAATTATCATCGATTAAATTCACAACGAATCCTTCATCTATTTGTGTTACATCGATTGAGCTTTTTGATATCAATCTATTCGGCAAATTGATTCTAATAGTATACACCAATTCATCATCTGATTCAAAATCAATAGGTTTGAATAAAATAGTTTTTAAATCTTGTAAAATTGTGAATGAAATCGCATTTGTTTCAAATTTGAAAACATCACCATGAATAGCTAAACTCCGATTGAAAGCTTCATTTGGTGATAATTCATCTTGACTAACATCCGGTTGGTATCTCAAAGGTAAATGTACGTCATAAATCAAAGTCTTGTAATTACTTATATGATACAACGTCATTGAATATAATTTTGGTTGTAAAGTTTTTTTTTTTTTTTTTTCTTTCTCTTTTGTTCATCAAATATGTCTTCAGTTGTCTATTACAAGTTCTTTCATCAAAAGAACAAGAACGTTATCCATTTCGACGGTACTTCGATCAACGTGTTTGACTTGAAAAGAGAGATCATTCAACAGAATCAATTGGGCTCGGGGTTGGATTTCAATTTGAAAATATACCATTCGGATCAACAAGATAAAGAATACGAATTGGACCAAGATATAATACCACGTTCATCTTATGTATTGGTCAAACGATCCCCTGTAAACCACAAATCTGGCAAATTCAACAACGCTGCGAGATACGTGACTGGTAAACCAAGAATTAATAAGAAGGCAATAGCACAAGCACAAGCACAAACGACAACTAATCCAATTAATACACTTTCCATTGACGAATCAGCAAGTGAAGAAGATAAGATAAAAATGATGTTTGAAAATCAATCCAACGCATGGGCCCAGACGCAAGACGAGTTATCTCATCATAAAATGATTCATTACAAACCATCATCATCAACAAATGCAAATGCAAATTCAAAAGATGATATACCTCCTCCTGGTTATATATGTTACAGATGTGGTAAGAAAGACCATTGGATTAAGAATTGTCCAACTAACAATGACCCAAACTTTGAAGGCAAGAAAATTTTAAGAACAACAGGTATACCGAAATCATATCTTAAAACTATAAGTAAAGAAGAATTGGAAAGGAAATCTAATCAATTATCAACTAATGAAAATGGTGATGTTGTGGATAACGAAGGCAATGCTATTTTAATAACAGACGAAGGTGATTATGCAATCGCAATGGCAGATTCAAAAACTTGGAAAAATTATCAAGAAAGAATTAAAAATGCAAATATGAAATCTCAAAATGAATATCAAAATAAATTAATTAATATCATACAACAAGAAAACAAAATTCAATATTTGGATCCGTTGAATGATATGAAAAGGGTTTTAAAATCACCAGTTTATAATACTCCATGTTGTACATCAATGTCGGATTTGAAGAAAATGAAAAATATAAATTATAATAAATCCGATTTGGAATCTCAATTGATTGAGAATGATTTCCATTGTCCAAATTGTGATAAAGAAGATATATATATTGATTCATTGGTTGAAAATAAACAATTGAGTGACGAGTTGGATGATTATATTCAAGTTAAAGAAAATGAATTGGGTATAAAAGATCCAAGTAAAAGGGTACTTGAAGATGAATTGCAAGATTCAAAAAGACAAAAAATTCAAAACACAAATACATTCGACCCATCAATGTTTCCAATGGGTATACCACCTCCAGGAATGTTCATGGGAATGCCGCAATTTCCATAAAAATAACAAAAGACAATTCTTGTTAAGACCGTAAAATTTTGTACAAACAAACTTGAATTGAGAAATATCACAAGTCTTTTTTGATGAGTTTCTTTGTATCAACAAGAGAGAGATGATTTATAAATTTACAAAGTTTTTGAAAAAGATGAAAATTGCCAATTCTTCCTATGAGGGTATCACTGTGTGAATTTGTTGGAGTTGATTGTTTGAAATGGATTTATGTCATCTTCAATCTGAAATTATCATTTGAAAAAAGGAACTTCGGCTCTCAAATAGCTTCTGGTACGCTATAATAATATTAAACCTTGAAATAGTTCTTAGTATACAGTGTTCCAGTTGTTAATAGTTCTTAGGTTTTATAGTACTGATGTATATATATTTAGTTGAATAAAATAACAAGATGTATAGTGAATAATTCTTTTAATATGTATACGTTGATAGTGTTTCTGGACTTAGGAATGTCTTAAATCTTGAATCTATTTCATTAAGTAAATGTCTCTGATAATATATGTTAGATAAGATTGTAATATAATATGATAATTATTAAATATACACTGAATATAATTGGTAATCATTATGAGTAACTAATATTGATTACTCATAATGTTAATAAGCGCCTTGCAAACATTAACGAATCCAAAGTAATAACAAAATATAAACATGCCTAAATTGATTTGGGAATATATTTTTGAATAGTTGCAAATGGTAGCTCCCACTTGAGTGGTTAGTATTATTAAACATTTAGTTGAAATATAAAAGAGGAAACGGTTGAAATGATATTAGAACAGATATTGCAAGTAGATGGAGTCTAATATGTGTTTGTTTATACATTTCCTTGTTCGTCACACCAAATGGTTACTGAAAAATCCATTTTAGCTGCAAAAAACTTGAAAAAACCTTGAAAAGTTGAAAAGTTGAAAAGTAAAGAACAGACAATTGTTATCAGACTTTAACAACGTTTATTTCCAATACCAATTGTATTGCCAATATCATTATCAACAATTTTTACAAGTTGTATGTTATTAGTTGTGTTGAAGTTACCCGATTACTCATCACCGCACACGACCTTTTTTCGTGTATAAATTTTTTTTATTGTCAAATTTTTTTTCTATCAAAACATCATCACTTTTTTTTTTTCTTTCTATAAAATTTTGATTTGTATGTGAATGAATGAATAATATATATTGTCAATGAATATTTTATAGAGGATGATCCAAATAATCAATTCAAACTAGAGTTTGTGACTATATTAGAATGATCACAACATTATTTATGCATGGCTTACTGATTTAAAATATCAATTGATATAGTTTTCAATAACTTTACTAACATTAAAAGGTATGTTGAGTTTCTAACACTTGTATATTTATGATGATTTAACAAAAACAAAAGCTGGAATTACTGGCTGAATCTCAATGATTGATAAAGTTTTTGCACATACGCAACTGATTTATATATATATATATTGGAAGATTATCTTTACTAACTTAACATAGAGTATGTTTTAAAACGGTACTTTATTTCAAAGGATGAATTATTGCACTGGGCACTGAATATATTTTTCATGAGTGACAATGCATTATTGATGGGCCTCAGAAACCCATCTCAACTGATTGAAGAAGATTATAGTTGTTTTTACTAACAAATTTTCAGATTTGTATGTGTTTTTTTTTTTATTTTTTTATTTAGATGTGATGATTACCTAGATGACGAGTCAGAATTTTCAGGATTCCTGTTGATGACAACCTTTTTTTTTATAACCATTCATGCATTTCTGATCTATATATATATATAGAATACTAACTAATGGTTTAAAGTAATTGACATTTTTTTCGTGGGTTTTAAAAATCCTTCAATTGTCATTTAGATTATATAAAGGATGAAATAAATAAAAGACAATAGACAAGCATATGTCTGAAAACTTTTTCTTGAAGAGATTCTTTTAAAAGTCTGATATATATGAATGATCTAATTGAAATATTTTTAAAAACTGGAACAAATTTGAAAAAGAAATCAAATTTTTAAATGTTGATTAAGTGTTTAATGATGATTACACCACATTTTTTTCACGACGGTCTTCTGTTTGTTTAAAGACTGTTAATCTTTAAATATTGATGACAAATTGGCCTTGACCGGCCGTGGTTCCTGATACAACCTTAATTAACGTTGAAAAAGAAAAAAAGTATGTATAACCCTTTTATAGTAATGTGATGAAACCATATATTGCATTGAAAAAATTGTGAAAATTTAACAATCTGATTTGCACGTCAGACTGATTACTTTTATATGACATTGCATACTAATCAATACCCAGTTTTCTATAAATTCTTATCTCCATGGCTTATTGTTTCAATATATACATTGGATAGTAATCGACATAATACCTTTCTTTTATTTTCAGCGCTTATTGTTTATGTTTTTCTTTTTCTTTTTTTTTTTTTTTTCTTCTTTGGAGTTTCAATGAATAATGCATCATCACCACCATCGTACGACTCAATTAACAAACCATATATACCTTCACATGAACAACAACGACATATAGAGTTGCTATCCCAACACAGTCCAATCACCGAGTTGTCGACGTTTTCATCGAATGCCGAAACCAAGTATTTTGATCTTTTGCCCAGTTTTCAAATGTTCCAAAGCGTGTTGCATCGAGATGGAAGACAGCACCAGACTAGACCACCGACGTACCAAGAAGAAAATAATAATACAAGCAATGAGAATTTGAACACCCCAGAGTATGGCTCAGACACTATTGATTCTTTATCAAGATCAAAACATTCTCCCATCGATATCCAAATTTATGTGACGAAAGATATCCCGAATTTAAACGTGACAAACCAATTGGAGACGCGGTTGAAAGAGTACACGAATGGAGATTACATAAATGGATACATCATAGTGTGTAACAAATCCGATAAGCCCATTGATTTCGGTTTATTCACTGTTTCTTTGGAAGGTATTATAAAGTTGAAAAAACACGACAAGTTGATCATCAAGAAATTTTTGAAGATGTACGATTTGAGCGCCTCATATGGATCCACTTGGATCCCCAATAGTGCCGGGATCGAATATGAACCGTTCTCGACTGATTTGATCGACGATTGTCAAATTGGGATACCCAATGATCGAATCTTGCATCCGTTTCAGAAATATAAAAAATTTTTCACATTCAAGTTCCCCGAACGATTACTAGACAATCAATGCTTGAATAACAATCTATCGCATTTGATCCCGCCGCCAAGTATGGGCGTCGATAGGTTTTGTTTTCAAAAGAAGGGCGAGTTGATCGAATTGAATAAAGTCTTGGGGTATGGGTTCTTGAACCTACGAGGTACTCCATTGTTGACCAAGGATTACAGCTTTGATAACATGAGTGTTTCATACACCATAGAAGCAAAGTTTATCGATAAGAAAAAAAATTCAAAAGAAATGGTCAACCATGATGAGATAAATAAAGAGGATTATATCATATCGAAATCAATGCAATATTTTTTAAAATTCGTTCCCAATGAAATCAACAATTATGATAATATCAGAATATATCAAGAATTGAAAAATAGTTTGACTTGGGATTCAATCTGTAAAGAGAATGACAAGATTCATAAAGAAATCGATGAAAAATTAAATCAAATTGAATTATCTTTAGATGAATTAAAGAGGAAAAATTTATTAATTCATATTCAACCTGAAAATAATAAAATTTTTAAAATTGATAATGAACCATTGGTGAAATCAAATCAATTTGACATTTTCATTAAGAAGAAGTTATTTTCAAATCAAATTAAAATAGGTCATCTGTATATGCTAATATCTATTCCCAATAAATCAATTCCATATTCCTCACCAAAATTATTAATGAGATATAATGATGAATTTAACCTATATCATAAAGATCCACTTGAATTAAACATGGAACTAAATTTCATAGGAGTCAAACAACAACAAGAGCAACAACCCCCTTGTATATCGTCAATTGACATAAATCTAATCAGTTGGTCTTATATTACCGAATATCCAATTCCAATACAGATCGGGTATGATTTATTTTATAACAACTATTTGGATATTGATAATAAAAAAAGAGATCCAGTGAAATGTAACTTGCAAATTATAAAAGATAAAGTATCGACATATATAGATTTCATAAAAGATTGCAATATTGAATTATCAAAAGATTCACTAATGTATTTAAAATCAATGAAGAGTTTGGGTATAAAAAAGGATAACATCAGGGAGTATTTTAAACAAATTAAATTACAACCAAATTGGATGCAAGAGGATGAGAATCATTGGAAATCGCATATAAGCTTCCCATTGGATATAATTAATAAGAATAACATAAATTTGATACCTAGCTTTCAAGGTTGCTTAGCGGGCAGGTTGTATTGTTTAGAAGTGAATATCAGATACAAGGGAGTAGAGAGTAATGATAATATAGTCAGGTTGGAAATACCAATTAGTGTTGGAGGAATAGAATAGATATAAAAAAAAAATGAGTCATCGTCATTACTCAAATTAGTAATTTCTCATGAGCGCGGTTAATAAATTTATATCGATGAATTCACACTTTTTTTTTTTTTTTTATTTTTTTTTTTTTTTTCTATTTTCATTTCATATCAATTCCAATGTTGAACAGAGTTAGACATTTGGCCACACAGGCTAATTTCAATAAAATCTCGAAATTAAACAGAGCCACTTTGACCATCAAAGACGGACCCGTATTCGATGGATACTCATTTGGTGCTAATAAGAACATCTCGGGCGAAGCTGTTTTCACCACCTCACTAGTTGGATATCCCGAATCAATGACAGATCCTTCGTACAAGGGACAGATATTATGTTTCACACAACCATTGATTGGAAATTACGGTGTTCCTTCATCGACTTTAAAAGACGGATTTAATTTACTAAAATACATGGAAAGTCCAAAGATTCAATGTATTGGGATTGTTGTTGCCGATGTTGCATTGCAATATAGTCATTGGACCGCCGTCGAGAGTTTACAACAATGGTGTAGAAGATCTGGAGTTGCTGCTATAACCGGAGTAGACACCAGACAATTGGTCAGCTATTTAAGAGACAAAGGTTCGTCCTTGGGTAAGATCACAATTGGAGAAGAATACGATGCAGATGAAGATGCCGCATTTGAAGATCCGGAATCTATAAATTTAGTGTCAAAAGTGTCGACAAAACAACCATTTCATATCCCATGTCCAAGGGAAATGTCCAAGGGAATACACATTGCAGTGATAGATTGTGGAGTGAAGGAAAATATCCTCAGATGTTTGGTTCAAAGAGGTGCGTCGTTGACTGTTTTCCCATATGATTATCCAATAGATAAAATTGCAAATAAATTTGATGGGATTTTCATATCCAACGGACCAGGAGATCCAACACATTGTCAAGCAACAATTGAAAATCTAAACACAATCATCAACCAATGTAAAAACTTGCCAATATTTGGAATTTGCTTGGGACATCAATTGTTAGCATTGGCATCAGGTGCAAAAACGATAAAATTAAAGTATGGTAATCGAGCACATAATATACCTGCATTGGATTTAATTACGGGTAAATGTCATATCACCTCACAAAACCACGGATACGCAGTCGATGCACAAACATTGAATGCAAACAATTGGAGACCATATTTTACAAACTTGAATGATTTGAGTAACGAAGGTATGTACCATGTCGATCAACCGATATTCTCAACACAATTCCACCCAGAAGCAAAAGGTGGACCATTGGATACATCCTTCTTATTCGACAAGTTCTTTACAAATATAAACAAGTATAAAAACACCAATGGGTTGAACCTACCACTAGTAGATAACAGTTTATTGGTGGATATATTACCCAAGGAAAGAGTAGAATAGAGGTATGAAATATACAAGAACCAATGAAAGAAGGAACGAAAGTAATTAGTGGTGGTAGTAATTGGCTAGTGATAGAATCTCTCTCTTGGTAATATATATAAATTTTTATTTTTTATTTTTTTTTTTTTTTTTTTTTTTTTTTTTTTTTTTTTTTTTTTTTTTTTTTTTTTTTTTTTTTTTTTTTTTTTTTTTTTTTTTTTTTTTTTTTTATTTTTATTTTTATTTTTATTTTTATTTTTATTTTTATTTTTATTTTTATTTTTTTTTGTCCCAGCTCGTAAATCTCTATACGCTCGTATACGTCGTTTAGCTTTTCTAATAAATTTTTTTTTTCTCATTCTCATCTGATCTTTGGAGATTGATTATGTAATGGTAACCACAGGCTACCTATTTTTTTGTTCTGTTAAACCAGGCGATCGTGTTCGTGTGTGTGTCGCATCGTATGATATATATATATATATATCTCTGTATGGTGCGTTTTCTATACACAAAAAAGCCGCGTAATTTCTTTTTCCAATCGAATCATTATTAGAGGCATCTTTGCATTTCGCACATCCTAAACGATGCCATGAATATATTTATATTTATATTTATATTTATATATATATATATATATTTTTCATTTCCTGTTTTCTGTTTTCTACAAATTATATCCATTGTAATTCTCAGCCAATTATGATTAGTTTCAACCAAACTGGCTCTTCATTGAGCTACTTACTCGATGGTGCTGTTAATCCTCAAGAGTTCACTCCAATCTTCCAGAGCTTAACCAATTTAAATATAATGGAAAGATTATGGGCAAGTTGGTATTTATATTTCAACAACGACATATTGTCAACCGGGTTGTTATTCTTTTTAACCCACGAATTAACATATTTTGGTAGATGTTTACCATGGTTCATAATAGATAATGTCGAATGGTTTAGAAAATACAAGATCCAAGATACAAAGATACCAACCAATAAAGAACAATGGGAATGTTTTAAAAGTGTTTTAAAGTCCCATTTCTTAATTGAAAGTTTACCAATATGGTTATTCCATCCTTTATGTCAAAGATTAAATATAATATTCGATGTCCCATTCCCAAATTGGAAAATCCAATGTATACAAGTTGCGATTTTTTTCGTTACTGAAGATTGGTGGCATTACACATTCCATAGATTGTTTCATTGGAATTGGTTTTACAAAAATATTCACAAGATTCATCATAAATATGCTGCTCCATTTGGTTTAAGTGCAGAATACGCCCATCCAGTCGAAGTCATGGCCTTGGGGGTTGGAACTGTTGGGTTCCCAATTTTATATGCCTTTTTATCAACTAAATACGACAGTATTCCACCATTACATTTATTCACTTTGAATTGTTGGATTATTTTAAGATTATTCCAAGCTATTGACTCCCACTCAGGTTACGATTTCCCATGGTCATTACACCATTTCTTCCCACTTTGGGCCGGTGCAAGACATCACGACGACCACCACCATTACTTCATTGGTAATTACGCAAGTTCTTTCATGTACTGGGACAGAGTATTAAAAACCGAATGTGGTGATTTGGCTAAAAAGAGAAGAGAAAAATATGATTAGATAAAAATCAATAAAATCATTCAATAAATTAAATATATTAAATATATTAAATAAATAAATAAATAAACAATTTACTTTAAATCTTGCGTGTATAATAATAATTATGCTATTTAAAAAATGTACCCCTGTGCATATATAACTATATTTTATACGACCGATAGCTTATCTATACGATAAAGGAAATGATCATGATTAGTAAAAATTTTTAATTAGGGCTACAACATTGACGTGTGTTTGTATCCGCGTGATATACACGTGTCTGCATACTAACACCTCATCTACTTTTTCTCAGTGCGCAATTATGATGCTTCACAATTAACAAAACGTTTTCTAGTGAGAGAAAAAAGTTTCAATAATTTTCATTTTTGAATTCACAACTACAATCAAAGAGTATGTCAACATGAGAATATACCCATTTTAGAGTTAAAAGTACTAACTGTTTGATTTTTTTTCTAGTGTCAAGATTAAATGAATATCAAGTCATTGGTCGTCGTTTACCAACTGATTCTGTTCCAGAACCAAAATTATTTAGAATGAGAATTTTTGCTCCAAACACAGTTGTCGCCAAATCAAGATACTGGTATTTCTTACAAAAATTACATAAAGTTAAAAAAACAAGCGGTGAAATTGTTGCTTTAAATATCATTTCAGAATCAAAACCAACAAAAGTTAAAACCTTTGGTATTTGGATCAGATACGAATCAAGATCAGGTATCCATAACATGTACAAAGAATACAGAGATGTTACAAGAGTCGGTGCCGTCGAAACAATGTACCAAGATTTGGCTGCTAGACACAGAGCTAGATTTAGAAATGTCCATATCTTAAAAGTTGTCGAATTGGAAAAAACTGAAGATGTTAAAAGACAATACGTTAAACAATTTTTAACCAAAGATTTAAGATTCCCATTACCACACAGAGTTCAAAAATCAAAAAAATTATTCCAAGCTCATGTTCCATCAACTTTCTACTAGGTTATATTATTATTTAATTGTATTAAAATTTTAACAATATAAATTTGTAAATGGGGTTCAAAAAATATACGTAATTGATAAAAGAAAATATTCTCTAATCTCTGGGAAAATTTAAATTTTCGATTCTGAAAGAAATATATATATATATAGATTGGGGCTCTTGTATTAGTAACAACAATGTATTGAACCGAAAATTGTATCAAAGATTGATGTAAACAATCACTTCAACTAGAACAATGAATTCTAAAGGGAGATTGACTCTATTCACCAGTGGTCTCTTTTTCACATTAAGATTTGAAATTACAAGTTTAGTCAAGTTTTTCAAATTATCATTCAATAAATGTTTAAATATGTACAAGATGCGAATCTTAAACTAGAATAATTACTTCAGAAGTCTATTTATTTAGAGTAATTCACCCTTTTCACGTAGAATTAAGTTAATAATAAGATAATTAGTTATAAGACCAATTAGAGAATATTAATACTTAGGTATAGATTAATATTCCACCCCTTTTATTGTAATTGTAGAGATAATATTCATTTATATCTTTATTACATTACATTTGTAATACTGCTGCTTATGCTGAACTTGATGCTTAAATGCTAACAACATGCCTATCAATATGTCCTTAGGTTTTCCTTGAGATTTTCATAAAAATAGACTTTGGCTGCAAAAAATCCCACACATTATTGAAAGAATAATTGGAAAATTTATAAAAATAGAAAACCAAATAGATTATGTTAGTATATCATTTTATGCTTATTTCATAATAGGCGGTTTCATAAAATCAATTGGTGATTGTTTGACAGAAGAAGTCGAAATAATTTATTAATGAATCCAATCAATATTTATACTATTGAAACAACACAGGTGTAATCTGCAGGCAGCCAATTTAGACAATAATAGGCATGTTACAGCCCCATTTATAGTAGCGAGATTAGATAGTTTTATATATTAACTTAGTTCATAATATACTTTCCCCTTTATTTGTATATTACAACAGGCTTGTTTATTACAGTGGTAAGATTTCTTTTCCAGTTTTACAAAGTTCCATTTGTATTTGAATACAACAATCCACCTACACGAACTTCGTAAAATATCACATTTTTATAAACGTTTACTAAAACAATAATTTAGACGAAAAACTCCCAAGTTCAGTTCATTTTTGAAAATTACTATGAAGAAACCGATATTTACAAATAATATACACCTTATGTATGACCGAACTCGTCAAAGAAGAAGATTACGAACCCAATTAAACGTAATCAAATCCAAAGTCTTATCTGGTCAATGCAAAAACAATTTTGATATAATTAAGAAATAACAACAATAGTCAAAAAACAGGAAAAACAAATGACTAAAAATGAAATGAATATTAATCTCAGCTAAAACTTTGGCAGGGTTTTTCTGTAAACACTAGATAGTTTGTATAATATATAAAAACGGCTGATGAAATTTCTTTAAAGATATTCAAAAAATTTAATCAAACATGCTTTTCAATTACTAATGATGAAATGGTGTATCTATTAGATAACGTGTAAATACTAACAACAATACCAGAAAGAGCAATAACGATGGTAAAAGGTAGGTTCAATACCAAAGACTTGTATAAATATAATCAAGTTGAAACTTTGTTAACAAGTGTGTTGTAAACTTAGTTTTACCTACACTATTTCTCTAATACGTGTCTTACCCAATTATATAAGCAGCATTGCACGACTCCGGATATACGGTGATTTTTGATCGGAAATTATTTTCATCAAACTACAAAATTCAAGATACTAAATGCATCAACAATACTTAAAGAATATAATGATATTGCTGTCAATAATGAAAGTGAAGAAGTTAATTCAATGTCAATTCAAGACTATTTTCAGATCATTGTTTATACTATAAACTTTTTCTTTTTCTCCTTTTTATGGTTTTCTATAATGATGAAAAGCACTTGATTGGCCATTTGGAAATACTAGAGTTTCTGCAATAACGGTATTTTCTCTCCTCGAACAATTAAATACAATAATTTCAGCAATATCTTGAGCTACAAGCGGCACTTGTCCATCATAAGTTTCATCAGCTTTATTTTTGTCACCCTTGAATCGTATTGTTGAAAATTCAGTATTTACAGCCCCAGGATCAACTTCCATAACTCTAATATTTGTATTTATCAATTCTGTACGCAATGCCGTTGTGAATGAAGTCAAGGCGGCTTTTGAAGCACAATAAACTGAACCACCAGGATATCCCATTGC
Organism: Insectozyma coleopterorum; assembly: GCA_030565325.1. Taxonomy (NCBI): domain Eukaryota; kingdom Fungi; phylum Ascomycota; class Pichiomycetes; order Serinales; family Debaryomycetaceae; genus Insectozyma; species Insectozyma coleopterorum. The sequence goes on from JAJMBM010000001.1 coordinate 105,659, forward strand.
AGGACGTCCAGCAATTGAACCAATATTAACGATATCACCTTTATTTTTCCGTTTGAAAATAGGTAAAATAGCTTGTGTCATGTTAATTAAACCAATCACATTTGTGTTTATCATGCCTGAAATATCTTCATCTGAAATATTCCCAACCAAATCTTTACCCAACGCTTTACCAGAGTTATTAATTAAGATATCGGGTTCAAACTCTTTGGGGATATTTGAAATAAATTTACTAATTGATGATTTTAAAGTCACATCCAAGAAATCATAATGAATATTGATGTTTGGATATTTTTGTTTCAATTCATTTGATAATTGAGCCAATCTTTCTTGTCTTCTTGCACCGAGGATTAATTTGATTTGACCATTTGAAGCTTCAGCAAACGTTTCACAAGTAGCTTTACCAATACCACTACTTGCACCAGTGATTAGGATATTGCGATTAACTAATCTTTCAGCAGCCTTCTTACCAAACATTTTAAATTTAAAATTGGTTTGTCGAAAAAAAAAAAAAAATATATATAATATATATATAATATATATATTGTGGAGACTTGAAGATTATCGCGCGATCAACAACGATAAATAAATTGTATATTCAATGGGTTCGTTTCAAAAGGATAGTTTTTCTAAAGTCTTCGATAGCTTTGCAGCTCCATCGACCGCTGCATTATGGTCCAAACTGATTTTTGCTCTATTTATTTCCAATCCTTGTAATAATACACAAGCTTTACAAATTTTATTAGACGACAAGTATCCACATTTTTCACATTTATTTGTCTTTTCCATTTGGCTATTGATTTTCACCAGTCCATCTGGATTGACCTCTTGTTCCTTTTTCCTATTCTTATAAGCTATAGTCTGTTTCTTCTTCCTCTTTTGCGATAAACTCAAATGTTCTCCACTATATATAATGTCCATTATACATGACGGTCTTATACTTTCCAAACCTTTTAATAATTCTCTAGCAGTGCCTCTAAATGCCTCGGGCGCATATGTACATTCGGTTGAAAAATAATCCAACTTCTTGTAATGGGCATATAAAACAATTTCCTTCTGATAAGTGTATTTAAAAGGTTTTGATCTTTTCACGGGCGAATTATCAGAATCGGTCAATATTCTAGTTGAGCTTTCCAATCGATTGATATCGCCTCTTAGTATATTCATCAATACCGTTTCTGCCATATCGTCTGCATTGTGTCCAGTTACAACATGGTTTATGCCCAATTTTTCGGCACCTCTATCCAAAGCTTGTCTACGCAATACACCACAATACGTACACGAAGATCTGATCCCAGCACATGCGACGATTTCATCCATCGACCAATTGTATAAATCTTTATATGAAATGATCTCTAATGGCATCTGATACTGTTGTTGATTTCTTTTGACGGTGGCTAATGAATCATCTCGATATCCAACGATACCTTCGTCGATACTCAACAACACTAAATGCAAACCATAGTCATATCTTTCATTCAATGTTTTTAAAATATGTGCCAACACCGTGGAATCCTTACCTCCACTGGCACCTATTGCGATCTTATCACCGTGTGAAAACAATTTATTCGATATTATCGTGTTATGTATTTCCGTTTCAAATACGTTATAAAAACATTCTTTGCATAGTTTCATTAAATTTTTGGGTCTTTTCATTACTGCTTTTCTAGCATGACATAATTCACACAACGCTGAGAGCTTTAATTTCTTACGTTCACTCATGAATGGGATTGGCTCGAATAATTTTTTCAGCTTTTATTTTATTTTATTTTATTTTATTTTTTTTTTTTTTATAGAGAGATGGCCAATATATATAGGATTTTTTTTATATGTATTTAAAAATTTAAAAATCATTAACTACATTAGCATATCTATAAGAAATCTCCTTTTCTCTTTCATCATTCAATTCTTTATGATCTTGTTGAGATTGGGTTTGCTGGGTTTGACTTTGATTTTGTTTCTTTCCATAACCATTTGAACCAGTTTTTTCATTCTTTTCATTCAATAATTGAATAAATCCATTCAATTTTATTGCCGATTCTTGTAATTTTGATCTTGTAATTTCTTTATCAAACACAATATAATTGTTTAATATTTCACCGGAAATGTTTCCAATTTCAATCAATTCACTCAAGATCTTTTCAACGTCTTGATTTGATAATTCAAATATAGTTGATAATTTATCAATTGATAATTTTGTATAAATCGACTTGAAGGTATAAATATAAGTTTTCAAACCTTGAACTTGTAATTGATTCTTCAACATTAATAATAAATCTTCATGGTTTGGAAACAAATTCCATAATTTAATTGAACTTATTAAATTAAATGATTTTTTCCAATCACCCTTTTGCAAAGCAATGGCCGCATGGATTAAATAATCTCTTGTACTTTCAGGTGGACCTTGGAAGAATTGTTTATGATAATATTGCAATTTGATTTTCAATGAAGAATCCTTCTTTTTACAAGAATCTTTATTATTCAATGCAATTAATGGAACTTCGTGTAATAACGTTGCAGTTGTATAAACACATTCCAATAAATCGATATTTATTTGTTGATGGAATGGTATAAATTTTGATTTATCTGATGAAGAACTAGTAGTACCGAATTTTTGGGGAATACTTTGTGCGAGTAATTCTTTAATTCTTTGACTGTTAATCAATTCTGTCAACATTGAAATACTTTCGACAATATTACCCAAACGGAAGGAACATAAAGCTAATTGAACAAGGGCTCTATTGTAATTAACAGCTTGATCACTCGATAATTTTGAATCATTGTTTATGTTATTTGATGATGATTTGATAAATAATTCTTTTGCTGGTTGGAATTGATTATTTAATGATAAATAATAACTATGGAATAAAATTGCATTTTCTTTATAATTTTCATCATTTAATAATTTTTCAACTAATGAATCAATTAAATCTTGTGGTATGACATTTTCATTACCAATTTGTTTTTCCATGATTTTTATAAGTTTATCATTTTTATAATATAAATGTTTCAATTTATTATAATTCAATCTATTAATTTGATTAAAATTTTCTTCAATTGATTCAATATAATTCAAACCTCTAATAATCATTGAATAAACTTTAATTTCATCTTTCAATCTATCGATATATTCATTTGAATGGGCATCAATGTTGTTTAATGATTTGGTAAATTCATCATCAATTCTATCTATATATGAAGTTATACTACCATAAATTATTTTAACACCATTTTCATTAGCTTCTGGTTCGATATCAATTTCATCCAAAATCGTACCAGTTTCACTTAAAACGTAATTAGATTTATCATTTTCCAAAATATCCAATAATTTTGTTAAATCATTCAAATTCTTATTCCATTGATCTAAAGGCATGAATGAATGATTGGATGAAGCATCGAATCTTATAGATAATAGCATTTGGTATATTAAGATTGATTCAAATGTATTAGTTTCTGAATTTAATAAATCTTCGAGCATTTGTATTTGTAAATGTTTATCAACATTCTTTTTACCTCTATTATCTTTCACTTCTTTAAGAGTTTTGAAAATTATACTAATTTCTTTACCTTGGTTATCTTGTTGAGATTGTAAAGATTTGAAACTTGTTAACAATTCATCAGAATCAAAAGTTTCAGGATTCTCAATGAATAAATTGTAATAATGTTGAAACTCTTTCAATTGCTTCTTGACTCTTTGTTTTAAAATGACAGATGATTTAGCTTCATCGGAGGATAAACCTGATGTTTCAACTTTTGAATCGTTAAGATAGCCTAATAAATTGATAAAATTCTTTGGGATTAAATTTGAATATTTACTTGTCAATTTGATCAATTTGTCAAATTCAATCAACTTTTGATTCCAGTTTGATTCGGTTTTGATTGCTTGGATTGAGCTTTTGATTTCTTCCGACACTTTATCTTTTGAAGATTTGACGATTTTACTCCTACCTTCGTCATCTGAATCTGAATCTGAATCTGGTGCTGAGCCTTTAAGGAAAGATTTCTTGAGGAAATAAGCAGGACCAATCGGCGCATCATCTTCGTCGTCATCTGAACTTTCGTCATCATCGTTGAAAAAATCACTATCTTCATCGTCGTCATCTTCATTATTTTCCAATTCGTCTAATTCTTCATCTGAGGAGGACAATAATTCTTCTTCAGAGGTTGATAATAAATCTTCTTCTTCGGAAGAGGTCTCCGATGCATAACCCGATGCAAAAAATCTAGACATGACAAAAGTTACTAATGGATAGTTTTTTTGTACACTTGTTGATTCCAATTAACCATCTGAAAATTTTTAACATTTTTTTTTTTTTACAACCAAGACAAAATTGGGAGAAGGTGCACGACTTTTGCAACCAGGCATTTAAGCACGACTAAGAAGCAACAACAAGAACAACAACAACAACAACAACACTTGAGATATAGTATATGTATTTAGAGAAAAAAGATTACAATATAAGAGTAGGTGAACGATGAACAAGGGTGTATCGTTGACAAAGGAAAAATTGTGGATTCTAACCAACCTCCTTTTAATAGAAATCAAAGTGTTTGTAATAAATTTTTGCACCCAAAGTTGAAAAATGTGAAATTATGAGAAAAATGATTGGACAGCGTGGTGTTGATACCAAACATTTATTGATGATAGGTGAATATATGTGAAGGGTATTGTTTGTTCAAAAGTCGAATATTTTTAATGGATATTCTTAATTGTGATTATTGTCAGGCTTTTGTAATTCAATTATACCAAATAATGACAATCTCATTCCATTCTCGGTCGATAATTGATGAATAGTATACTCCAATAAGTAGTGTAAGAGTACTACCCAGCAAAAAGGTAGATTCAATATATACTCTAAATAGTTGATGAACGAATTTTGGATTGTAGATATATTCTCTCATATTTATAGTTACTTACTATTTCTCTGATACGTGTCTCGCCCAATTGGATACTACGGTACACACACGACCCAACACCCGGATATAAGGGGTGATTTTAGATCGGGAATTATTTTCATCATAAATGAAAAAGAACTTGCCTTGATGAATAGTATTGTAACGAGTAGTGCCAAAATACTAAAGAGGTAGGAAAAAGGTAGATTCAATATATACTCTAAATAATCAATTGAATGAATGTGGGTTTTGACTTCTTGATTAACCTCATTATAGTTGGTTTCAGTTATTAAATGTTATTGTTCGAGATAATTATAGATAGATAGATAGATAGATATTCTCTAATACGTGTCTTGCTCAATTCAGTTGGTCTTATTGCACGACACGGATATATGGTGATTGATCGGGAATTATTTTCATCAGAACTGTTGAACCACATTTATCATTTGACACAACCAATAATACATTTATATTTTGGATGTTTTCTAGATGAGTGGTGTTGATTGCGACCATAAAGCTATTCAGTTGTTTGAAAAAGCAATTGAAAAAGAATCACAAGGGTTGATGTCAGAAGCGATTCAATTCTACAGACAAGCATTCAAACTAAATGAACAAGTGGATGCTTTATACCGTTCTATCCATCTACCCATAGCCATCACACAATATACACAAGAAAGAGGCAAGAACGCAATGTACAAAGTTGACGAGTCCAAAGTTGCCAAAATCAACGTTGAACAATTGATTCAATCGTTTCAACACATGGATGCAGTAGCATCGCCTCCCAATCCTGAAGATGATGACTTATCCATCAAGATCTCAAATCTCGAGTTGAATTCAAAACCCACGTCTCCGTTGATCCACCTACCCCACGATATCTGGATATACATTTTGGAAATTCTAATCCACACAAACCCCGAGGCTTGGTTCAAAATGTCAATCACTTGTAAGAAATTCGCATATCTAGGATTCAATAATTCTACATGGAGGGAAATTTGTAATTTAATATATCCAAATCAAATATATGAAGAGAATAAATATAGGAAATTAGGAAATGATGATGATGATGATGATTTACCAATTCCCCAAGACTTGTTGAAGATCATTCCACAATACAAATCATGGAAATTAATGTTGAACCAAAGACCGTTTATAAAATTCCTTGGTTGTTATATAAGTGTAATCAATTATTATAGCGAAGGAGGTAAAAGTGAGTTTAGTTCATCTTGGTCAAACCCAGTCAGAACTATAACCTATTACAGATATTTAAGATTCTACCCCGATGGAACTTTGTTGAAAGTGTTATCGGTGTTGCCACCAGATCAAGTCGTACCTCATTTAACAAAATCAAATAAATCAATACCGACGATGGTGGATGATAAATTGGTCTTCAATCATGACGTAAGGGAAAGTCATAGGATATATAACGGCAAATGGTCAATAACAGTCAATGGAGAAGTCAATATTGTCATTGAAAACGGTTCAGTGCCCTACTATACATTCTATTATAATTTTCAAATAAAATCATTGGGAATCAATAAACATGGGAAATTGAGTTGGGTTAAATATTACGCAATAAGAAAACAAATTAATCAACACGATGACGACGATAGAATTGGCGAAATATCTCAATTTTCAATCAGAAATGAAAAACCATTTAAATTCCTGAGAGTCAGGAGTTATAAATTGGAATAATCAAGAAAATTTCTATTATTATCTTAATAAATCATCAAGAAACTGTAAATCTCGATTCGTTTTCGGTTCAGTCTTGTTGGGAATTCTTGTATCATTGATATCCAATCGACCTATATTAATTGATTCATCTGATAAGCCTAGATATTCATCTAGATTAAAATCATCATCCATTTTATCATCTTTTAATTTTTCATAATCAAACACTGTATTTTTAGAATTATCAATTTCTAATATTCTACCTTTCTTTATTGGTTTATCACCAAATTTACCTTTTAAATCTTTATAAAAAGATTCTTGTTTAATCTTTTCATCTATTATTTCTTGTTGTTTGATTTCTTCATCTGTTAAATTTCTAATATGTGAAGGTTTTTCCATTGAAGATTCGCCAATTATAAACCCATCAAGTTTATCATTTGTCAAATTCACTAGTTTTTTCAGTTTTGAAATATCATTATAATCATCATTTGTTTTTTGAGAATATGATTCTAATCCATATTCTTCGAGCAAATTATCTGAAAATTTAGTACGCAACATTTTCCTATTCTTCTTTGGTTTTATATCCAAATTCTCTACAAATTGTTGTAAATTGAACTTCTCCTTTGGTTTTACTTCCGGTTGAGTTCCAAGATAGATACCATCAATTTCCTCCACCTCCTCCAGCTCTACTGGTTCCTCTTGTAAATCTTTCAATATCTGTTCTTTTATCTTCATCTTTTGTTCCTTTGTCAATTCTTGCGATTCTTGTAGAGTTGGATAAAAATGATTAATCAACGCTTCGTCAATATCTGAATCCCATTCATCATCTGAATCCTCCAATACGATCTTATTCAGATCAGTTCTCTTCTTCTTCGAAGACCATTTCGGCTTGATACCATCCTCTTTATTCTCTTGCTGTATACCATGTTTCTTTAAATATCTAATCTTTGCAATCTTATCATACTTTGAATTTTTCAAAACCATTTTGAGAATAATTTTTTTTTTTTTTTTTTTTTTTTTTTTTTTCATTAACAATGTCTGACGATCAACCTCCAAAATCAATTGAAGAATTGCTTAAATTACTTGCATTGGGACAGGAATTAACGCCTTCTCAACAGAAGGAAATGAAGGATTACAAATTTTGGAAAACCCAACCTGTACCGCATTTAGATGAAAAAATTACAACTGAAGGTCCAATTGATAAAATTAAATCACCAACGGAAATTTCAAATGATCCATTGCCTTTAATTAAAGAATTCGAATGGGTCACTTTAAATATAGACGACGCGAACGAATTGAACGAACTTTATCAGCTATTATACGACCATTACGTCGAAGATAACGATGCTACGTTTAGATTCAAATATAGTCATGAATTTTTCAAATGGGCTTTAAAACCTCCTGGGTTTAAAAAAGAATGGCATTGTGGTGTGAGAGTTAAAGAAACAGGTAAATTGGTCGCTTTCATCGCTGCTACTCCCGTGACTATAAATTTAAATAAATCAAAAAATTTATTAAACTCAGTTGAAATCAATTTTCTTTGTATTCATAAAAAATTGAGAAATAAAAGATTGGCTCCTGTTTTGATTAAAGAAATTACAAGAAGAGTTAATAAATTCGATATCTGGCAAGCTTTATACACTGGTGGATCCATTTTACCAACCCCATTAGCCACTTGTAGATATCAACATCGTCCAATTAATTGGTCTAAATTGTATGATGTCGGGTTTAGTCATTTACCTTCGAACCAAACCAAGTCTTCAATGATTGCAAATTACGCATTATCAAACAAAACAAAATTAAAACCAAGATTAATGGAAGAAAAAGATTTACAACAAGTTTTAAATTTATTGAATCATTATCAACAAAAATTTGATATCGTACAAATATTCACTCTTGAAGAATTTAGACATTGGATGTTGGGTAATGGGAATAGTAATGTTATAAAATCATATGTTGTCGAACAAGAAGATGGTGACATTACTGATTTTTTTTCATATTATTTATTACCATTCACAGTGTTGGAAAATAATGATCATGATGAATTGGGAATTGCATATCTATTCTATTATGCAACGGATTCAACTGAAATCAAACCAAGATTGACTGATTTAATCAATGATGCGTTAATCACATCCAAACAGTATAAAGTTGACGTTTTCAATTGTTTGACAAGTCAAGATAATACATTTTTCTTAAAGAATTGTAAATTTGGCAGCGGAGATGGATTTTTAAATTATTATTTATTCAATTATAAATTGTTCCCAATCGATGGAGGAATAGATGATGATAAACAGGTTAAAGAAGATCAAACAAGTGGTGTTGGTGTAATTCTACTCTAAAATATGAAATATATATATATATATATATTTTTTTTTTTTTTTTTTTTTTTTGCACATCTCTTCTCGTAATGATTTCTTCAACTACTTGGGTACCAAGAGGGTTTGCCTCTGAATTTCCAGAAAAATATGAATTGGACGATGAGGAAATGGAAAGGATAAACGCAATGGCTAATTTGGAATTGAATGATGCCAAAAATGAGTTAAAACAAGCACAAGAAGAACAAAACACTTCTACTTCAAAGTTAAAGGATCAACTTGAAATCGATGATGATTTAAAAGAATACAATCTTGAATCGTATGACGATGAAGAAACTGAAGATGGTGAAAAAATCACAATGTTTCCCGGATTATCAAACACCGGAGCTAAATATCATCAAGATGAAGAAGAAGATATTTATTTAACCTTACCCACCGAATCAGACGAACAGGAAGAAAAACAAGAAAATCAAATATATCCAACTGATAATTTAATATTGGCAACCAGAACAGAAGATGATATTTCTTGGTTGGATGTGTATATTTATGATGATGGTGCTGGTGCGCCAAATGGTCAAGAAGAAGAAGAGGATAAATTGGACCAAGACGTTGCAAATGGTTTGGTCAGAGATCCTACTTTATATGTCCACCATGATATCATGTTACCTGCATTTCCATTATGTGTCGAATGGATCAACTATAAACCAAATTCAGATGAAAATAATGTAGGTAATTTTGCTGCCGTGGGTACATTTGATCCACAAATTGAAATTTGGAATTTAGATTTCATCGATAAAGCATTTCCCGATGTTATACTTGGTCAACCAAACAATAATTCATTTGTTTCAAAATCTAATAAGAAATCTAAAAAATCAAAAGGTCATACAACCACCCACCATACCGATGCTATATTATCATTGTCACATAATAGAATCCATAGATCCATATTGGCTTCAACCTCAGCTGATAAAACTATAAAGTTGTGGGATTTAAATACCGCCAGTGTGGTCAAATCATATAATCAAATTCATCATAATAAAACAGTGTCGTCTTCACAATGGCATCCACTGGAGTCTTCGTTTTTATTAACTGGTGGTTATGATTCAAATGTCGCTTTAACCGACGTTAGAGCTGAAAATAATGTCAAGTATTATAATGTAGGTTTGAATGAAGAAGTTGAAAATGTTAAATGGAAAAATAATTCTGAGATTTTTTATGTCGGTACTGATCAAGGGAATTTATATTGTTTTGATATAAAATCAGATAAACCAATATGGACTTTGAACGCTCATGATTCTGGTATATCTTCATTGGACGTTAATAATTTTATTGGAGATTTATTAGTTACCAGTGCAATGAACGATAAAGTTGTCAAATTATGGAAATGTCAAGATTCAAACGGTCCTTCAATGATTTTGAGCAGAGATTTTGGTTTAGGTAATGTATTGACTTCTTCCTTTGCAAATGATATTGAAGTTGGAGGAAATTTGGTAATTGGTGGTATAACTGGTGGATTGAAAATGTGGGATACATTTTCAAATTCATCAATAAGAAATACATTTAAAAATGATTTGAGAGATTTGCAATTAAAAGCTAGACAAGAAGCTAAATCTCAAGGTAAAGCTTCGAGAATCGCAAGAAAATATCAAAATGATCAAGATGAAATAACAATGACGGTTGAAACAGGTGCTGACGACAGTGATGAAGAAATAGAACAAATGGAAGAAGAAGAAGATGATGATGATTAGAATAGAAAATATTATATATTTTTTTCAAATATTTTAACGAGTTCTTCTTCTGATGTACTTGAACTAATTGAATTATCAACAATACCATCGATCGAAACAGTTGGAGTAACGTGAACTCCAACCCCTCTTAAATACTTTGTAAAATATTTAACATCTTCAGTTGCACCATTTCCCCCATTTTCAGGCTTTCCATTTGATTTAATCTGTAATTCATTTAAAATTTCATCTTTTGAAATTTTCAATTGTAAATTTTTCGAAACAACATTATAAATCTGTTCATATATTTCATTTCTCGAAAGTTGAATATTGGAATTATCAAAAAATTCTTCCTTATTTTCAAATAAAACTTTTGAAAAATCCCAAAATGGGCCAACTTCATCCTGTTTAGATTCTCTTAACAATTTAGCATAAACTAATGAAAACTCATTTAAGAACACAGAATTGGGATGCCATGGTTGAATCACATTCACAAATATGAATTGAAATTTATTTGGATGTTTTGATTGTAAAGTTGGTATAACTTTTGAATATAATTTTAGATATAATTTAGCACTGAATGGACAATTATAATCAAGATATAGGTTTACGGCATGTGGGGGTACTTTAACATTAGATAATGTCTTTGTAGAGAGATAATAATGGGTTGATGAATATTTAGGTGAAATCATGATAAGGAATGTATATATTATATATATAAAAAAAAAAAAAAAACAGAGATCAACAAATTTTGAGGCGTGATAAATGAAAATGAAATTGGTAGCGTATGGGTTATTTATTTATTTCTTCGTAATTGACGGCCCCTTTTTCTAGCTTTTGCAGACTTTTTCTTATGTTTACCTGATTTCTTCTTTCTTGGAGATGTAATGGATGTTTTAGGTTCATAAGGCCTTTGTAATGATTCTTCTTGTGAAGTCAGTATTATATTTGAAATCTTCATTCGATTGGAAATTCCGTTTTTTCCAAATTTTGAATTTGGGTTATTTATTTCTTCGTAATTGACGGCCTCTTTTTCTAGCTTTTGCAGACTTTTTCTTGTGTTTACCTGATTTCTTCTTTCTTGGAGATGTAATGGATGTTTTAGGTTCATGAGGGCCTTTGTAATGATTCTTCTTGTGAAGTCAGTATTATATTTGAAATCTTCATTCGATTGGAAATTCCGTTTTTTCCAAATTTTGAATTTGGGTTATTTATTTCTTCGTAATTGACGGCCCCTTTTTCTAGCTTTTGCAGACTTTTTCTTGTGTTTACCTGATTTCTTCTTTCTTGGAGATGTAATGGATGTTTTAGGTTCATGAGGCCTTTGTAATGATTCTTCTTGTGAAGTCAGTATTATATTTGAAATCTTCATTCGATTGGAAATTCCGTTTTTTCCAAATTTTGAATTTTCATTTATTCCATGTATATTTGTGTCCCTTTTAGATTTCATATCTTTATAGAAATCTTCATCGCTATTTTCAATTTCTTCATCTATGTAGTCAGATTTGTTTTCTTTCAGTTCTTTATTATTTTCTTTCAGTTCTTTGTTTTCAGTTTCTACTTTCAGTTCTTTGTTTTCAGTTTCTACTTTCAGTTCTTTGTTTTCAGTTTCTACTTTCAGTTCTTTGTTTTCAGTTTCTACTTTCAGTTCTTTGTTTTCAGTTTCTACTTTCAGTTCCTTGTTTTCATTTTCTACTTTCAGTTCTTTGTTTTCAGTTTCTACTTTCAGTTCTTTGTTTTCAGTTTCTACTTTCAGTTCTTTGTTTTCAGTTTCTACTTTCAGTTCTTTGTTTTCAGTTTCTACTTTCAGTTCCTTGTTTTCATTTTCTACTTTCAGTTCCTTGTTTCCACTTTCTACTTTCAGTTCTTTCACCTCATTATTTTCAATTTCAATTTCTTCTTCTGAGCTTGAAGGATCAATTAATTGAATTACATTTCTACCAATTTGAACTTTTGCTCGAGATAACCGTTTCCTTTTAGTATCATTTATCCTTGAATTTTCATTCAAGTGCTTCTTCATATTGGCAACCTGTAGTAAACTTGGTGGTTTTTTAGGTGATTCTTTGAAAATTACTTCATCATCTTTCTTAAATATTAAACTATCTATATCTTCTTCATCATCTAAATCTTTTGAATGTTGTCGTTCTATACCGAAATCAAATTTGGATTCTTGATTTTGTATTTCTGAATCTTCTTGATTTATACATTTTCGTTTACTTTTCAATATCCTATTTATTGATGATTCAAAGTTTTCGGAATTCAAATCTTCTTTAATTGGAGAAGAAGAATTGAATTCTATACGTGATATTGAAGTTTTATTAATTCGTATCGATTCCAGCTTTTCCATCCTTCGTTCTTCTCTTTCCTTTTCAAGTCTTGCTTTTAATAATTGTGACACTTTTGATTTAGGTTGTATTGGTGATTGAGTGTTTGATTTAGGTTGTATTGGTGATTGAGTGTTTGATTTAGCTTGTATTGGTGATTGTGTGTTTGATTTACGTTGTATTGGTGATTGTGTGTTTGATTTACGTTGTATTGGTGATTGTGTGTCTGATTTATGTTGTATTGGTGATTGTGTGTCTGATTTAGCTTGTATTGATGATTGTGTGTTTGATTTATCTTGCATTGATGATACATCTGAGGTACCTTTTGGTCCTGTTTGATCTGATGATACACGTTGTTCTTTTTTGAAATGTTTTGTCAACATATTCTGCTTTTCAGGTACATTTATAACATTAATTGAGACTAGACCATATGAATTACTATATGCGGGTTCTTCAGTTGTTGTAATTGTATCTGATTTATACGACTTATTAGCTTCAAAAGATTTACAAGGTGGATCTACTATATCAATATCAGCAATTGATAATGTATAATTTTGATCTTTTTTAGTTGGCATAATATTATAAATACCAGTTTGATTGTTAACTTTTGAAGATTCAAATTCAATTCTCGATTCAGGAGTTTTATTTTCTATTATGTTGAATTCTGGAGTTTTCCTTCTTTTAGTTGACCTGTTTTCGTAAATTCCCGTCAATTGTTGAAACATTTTAATTGTTTCTTCTTTATTTGGAGATTGAGCTTTCCTCTTTATTCTTGACGATTGAATGGATTGAGATTTATTAGTTTCAGGAGTTGGTGAAAGTTGAATTTGAATATTCTGCAAAGATTCTTCTAATAATTGAGGTGTATTCCTTATAGTTTCTTTGATTGGTGAAATATCAATTGAAATTCGCCGTTCTTGTTGGTTTCCCCGTGGTTCATTTTGTTTCAATGATTTACTCAACGGTCTTGTTCTCGTTGTTGTATTCACTTTATTCTCAATTTGATTTCTCAATCCTCTATTCGGCGACGAAGGTTGCTGTTGAGGCGATGAACTAAATACCGTCAATATCTTCTTCAACATATTGAGTTCAAAACAAATCAAAAATAAAAAAAAAAAAGAAAAGAAAAGGAATAATGTCGCATAAAATTTAATTTCTATCTAAATGTCGTCGTGTATTTCATTTATTTTTCCTTACTTGACGATAATCATCAATTTACATTTTTCAAACAATACACCATGAAACTTTTCATCATCGTCTACTTCAAACTCTTTCAATCTTTCTTGGTAATAACTCGGCTCGAATCTGGTTATATCTATATTATTCTCTTTTATGAAATCTTCAAAATCATTCTTTAAAAATAATTGTATTGAATTTGGATTTTTCATATTTTCAAAATTATGTTGTTTCATATCATCCAATTCTAATCTTTTGTATAATTTTGTTTTCAAATCTTGTAATCGAAGATTTACAGGTAGCAACAATACAAATATGTCATCGTCGTAATAAAACTTGACTTTTAATTTTTGTATAACAAGTGACGACGGGTCGGGTAAACTTATAGTTGAAGTTTCTCTTGATCTTGAAAGATTGTTATTATTTTCATTCAATATTGGATCTGAAGTTCTATTAAAACTTGAATATTGTGACATTCTATCTTGATGAGAATTTGATTTTTGACTAATTGGTTTACTTATTCTTTTTTGATATAATTCAGATTCTCTATCTAAACCATTATTCAAAAGTTCAAATAATTTTAAAACTTCTTCAGATTTTGAAATGTGATTCGGCAAGGCAATCAAATTAGTCAAATAATGATCCAATTTTTCTCTTCTCAACTTTGATATTGAATCATTTACATTAATCAAAGGTCCTGGTATTGAAGGTAAGATTCTTTTTGAATTTTCAATTTTTCCAGCTTCATAGGGGAATAATTCTAATAATTTGACTTGCAAGTCGTAAAAATCTTGATAATATCGGTATAGATATCTGATTTTCCCATTTGATAATTTTGCAGTGACCAAGTATTGATATCTGCCATGATCCAATTGATACGAATCGACATTTGCTTCTATTATGTTTGTTGAGAGCAACGAGCTTCTATTTGAGTCATCGTCATCCTCATGATGATGATGATGTTGTTGTCCGTCGAAATATTGCGATTGGGCAGAAACCGGCGGGGTTTTTGTCTGTGATATTGAGCCTAGAGGTATTGTTGAAGCTTGATATTTTGCAGTTTGATCTTTCCATTGTTCAACGGTGGGGATATTCAAATTATTTATCAATTTGTAAACTTGGTCGCGATTCGAAGTATCAATATCCATATTTAGTGACGGATTCATTAAATCGATAATCTTGACATAACTCACGGGGACTAGTCCGGGGCCACCTAGTCTATTTATCGGCTTGGCAATGAACCATTCGTAATCATGATGTGCGCAGATTATTAAATTCTCACCGGGCGATATATCCAATTCATCATCTCTTTCAGCATTGAATTCATACAAGGTTACCGCATATAAAGTCTGATTTGTGTGTGGATGAGAAGAATGCGAATAAGGTTGTGGATGTGGATGTGGGTGTGAATTCAAAGTGGCCAACGTTGTGTTTGGTCTTGATCTATCAAATACTTCAAAATAACTCAATGGAACCATACCTTTGATATTTGTGATTGGATTCGTGGCTTGGATCCAACCATTTGCTTCTGCTTGTTTAATCTCCGGACTGTTTTCATTGCTAACAACATGGAAGAAATCACCTTTGGAGAACTTT
>JAJMBM010000002.1:0-40740 GCA_030565325.1 Insectozyma coleopterorum
ACGACTTATTTATTTATGTTTTACGACTTGTTTGTTTGACGTTTACATATAAATGTATAATAATCTTTAGAACATTGATACTACAATTGTATTTCATTCTGGAAAAAAAAAATCAAATCTCGCGCTTCGGTGTATATTTTGTCAACATCACGATCTTTTTTTTTTTTTTTTGTTTTTTTTTGCATCATATACATATTAAAGGTTAAATGCCAGCTATATTTTGAGTATTGGAGTTGAGAACCACTTTGTGCGGAAACCCCCTTTTTTCTGCCCTATTGAACGGTTGGTAAATTGGTAAATTATAAGTTTGACTACTTATGAGTATAAATAATCCACCGGGTTAGCATACAAACTACCTAACCTAACCTTTTGCGCATGGTACGCGCTTCCTAAAACAGGCATTCTTTTGAATAATCGAGTAATGGGCCAAAATGCATAAAACTTTTGGTCCCGTCCACTTGATAATTAAAAATTAATAGAAGTAAGACTATAACTTGAATCATCTTACAGAATTTTAAATAAGGGTTTAAGAATAAAATAAAAAAAAAGAAAGGACAATATAAAAGGAATCACATCTAAAATCAAGCGAGTTGTGTTGTATATCATAGAACGTTGTTTTTATAGAGCGCTTGTTGTGGGATGGAGTACGGTTCTTAGTCGGGGACTAAAATCTCTCGACCGTAAGGAGATCTTGTCGGCAACGTTGTACATATCTAAAAACTCGGAAAAACTTTTACATAAATAAAAATTAACCATCTAATGACTTCAGTGTCGATTATGTAATCAATGTGAAATTTTAAAACCGTTTAAAAACAAGCAACAATGAATAAGGCTGAACAAAAAAATAAATGAGACAACCCCCAAAAAAAAAATCCAACGAATGGTCTATACTCTATATATCATCAATTATTTAGACGTAATATTTCGGTGTATTGTCATCGCTGATGTTATAGAAGTAAAAGAAACAAATGAATCGGCAAATCAAATCACAATTATATAAAGATAATTATCACACCGGTAGTGTAATTTATTCGGTGTGGGTGGGATTTCCTGTATATAGATGAGTTTTTTTCGACTATTGTGAAACAAACAAATGGATGGGGATAGGATGTTGGGATCACTTGGAACGAGTGAATTAACCTGAAAAGTTTAAAAATTAATGAGGGTGCAATCTATAAAATTCATAGACAATATGTTATCATTTTTCATCAAACTTAGGTAACTAATAATTTTATTTTATCTTTTTATGGTTTTTCTTAATGTGATGTTATTTTATTCATTGGTTGAAAAATAGGGGTAGCTAAATTTATTATATAAATTTTTTGTAACATCATTCTTAATTTTTGGTTTTCATCAATACATACAATTCGGCCATAAGACACAAGAAATAAGGCACAGCTAAAAGAGAACAAGAATTATGTTGAAACCGTATAGATATTTATCTAAGTAAAAATATACTCCAGAATCTTTTGTTGAACCAGTAGATTTGATACTTCTTATTAGAGAAATATTCAATGTGTGATCTTATAACCGTTTTGTGTTAATTGTCAATGTAATGCACCTTATGTTAAAGTTGCGGAAAAATATTGAACGAAAGACAAAATATATATGTGTTGCCGTGTATTCCAGTTCAGACGTGGAAGTAGTAATTTCTTACTAAAAATTTTATTTCTATTACAGGTGAATAGTGGTAGTATGGTAATAAGTGTAGGATATACATTCTATTGTAAAACCAATGTGTCATTGTATCCAATAGATATACGTACGAGCTTAACGATGAAAAGTATATCTCACTAAATTTCAGATGTCAAGATTAATTCTCTTGCCCTTTTTTAAACGCGGCTATAGGTATTCTCCATGGAAAATTAAAAGAAAAAAAAAATAAATAAATAAATAAATAAATAAATAAGTTAGACGTCGAATAACGGAGGCAAACATGAAAGAAGGTATATTATCACAATTAACGACTACTAGTGAAATTATCACAAACTCCAAACGAAAACGAATTTAGTAAATTTTAAATTAACTATGAGAAATAATGATGAGGCTGTTGCAAATTAATCCAATTATTAAAAGTCACAAAGTGGAAAATTTACAAGAGAAAAGAAAAAAAAAAAAAAAGACAATAAAGAAAAGAAAAATAAAAAAAAATAATTAGAGAATAGGGGGAAAGTGAAAAGAAAGAGTAACCTAGATCACTAAAAATTATATCCGAAATTTCTCAACTGTGAACGAAGCAACAACTTAAACTTTAGCAGGATATACGAAATAAATATGAATTAGATCATCAATTAAACAATACTGGAACAGCTGGGAAAACAGAAACGAAAATAAAATAAAACATAGAAGAAAACGAAAGTTGAAATGATACAAAGAATGACGATCAAATAAGATTTGTCGTTTCAACATAAGAATATGGGTTACCAAAATGTAAAAGTTACTTTGATACGGTGTTATAAATAATGTAATAGATTTTTTAACCGATTTCGTCGTTGCTACATACTATTTTTTTTTTTTTTTTTTTTTTTTTTTGAATTTCTTTATCTTTTTTACGCCCATAGATTAAGCCCGGAAACATATGATATAGGCTGCAAATGTATTAATTACTAGTTTATTATACATTTGTTAATAAAACTTTGTACTACTAATAAAATATATATATATAAATAATAATCTCTTTTGTTTTATATTTTTATCATTGATTTCATTTTTTTTTCCCATTTTTTATATTTACTTATTTATATATTTATAGAATTTACTTATATAATCCATATTATCATTGGTCAAATCGTCACTCAATCAATCATAATATCTTTCTACAATTTACTTTGATCTCTATATTTATATAATAATAGAGTAAACTGAAAAAATATTAAAATAAATAATGTTATCATCTATTGCATACAATATGCCAGCTACAAATTCATTATCAAAATATAGTTTGCATCATCAAAACAGTAATCAACAACAAGTAAATAGTAACAACACTAACGCCGCTATTATACAACAACAACAACAACAACCTCATTCTTCTATAACGTTACCTTCAATACATTCTTTAAATATACCCGCTTTCCCACATGCTGAAGAATATCAACAAAAAAGCTCATTGAATAATGATTATAGATCAACTGCTTTTCAACATTATTCAACAACAAATAGTAATAATAGTATCAACTCAAGTCCTATTACAACGGCTACAAATTCACCAAGTTTATTAATTCCAAAATCAGAAGCATCACCAATCAGTATAAATAATAATAACAATAATAATGGAATGTTGTTAAGTCCAATCGCCTCACCTTTTGATAATAATAATAATAATAATAGCAATGATATAATTAATAGAGCAAGAAGTCATTCGGATCCTTATCAAATTAAACGTGAATTTACCACTTCGCCATCAACTTCTCCATTCAACTATCACAATAATGATATTGCCAATACTAATGAACACTTACAATCGCCAACTCAAGGTAAAAAAAATTGGAAACCACGAAAAAAGAGACAATGTCCTGAATGTAAATTATACTTTTCAAACTTAGCAACACATAAATCAACTCATTTAAAACCCACTAATAGACCTCACATTTGTAAATATTGTCACCGTGGATTTGCAAGACCAAATGATTTATTTCGTCATATAAAGTGTCATTGGAAAGAAATCGGTATAGATAATCAATTTAGATGTCCATTTAAAAATATTCAAACTGATAACAATAATAATGATAATAATAACAGTAATCCTCCTGTTTTTGGTCCCGACCATTGCTGTCATAACACTGGTATCTTTTCAAGATGTGATACGTTCAAGAATCATTTAAAAGCTATACATTTTCAATATCCAAATGGTACTAAAAAAGATCAAAGAACTAAAGTTTCTGGTAAATGTAGAATTTGTCAAGCTGATTTTAAAAATGTCGATGATTGGATGCATAATCATATTGAAAAAAATTTATGTCCTTATGCTATTAATATTATTAAAAAATAATAAACAACTGAAATAAAATTTATGTGAACTCTTTCTTTCTCTATAAAAAATTCAACTTAGGTGATCCGGTTTCCAAAGGAACAAAGAATAAGTTCCCCTCTATACACTGGGCAGACTATATTGTTATCGCTAATCAAAAATTATACATATATTACGTTACGGAATCAAAATGTAAAATATTGAACTCTTTCATATGTGAAATTTTTGGATTCACCAGTATGTTTTCATCTAATTAATGAGTGTAAATGGGGGGGGGGGTGTTACTAGAAGTAATAATATTTTAAGTTTATGATAAGATACTGTATTTTACACTGATGCTATTGTTAAACAAAAGCTGATATTTGATCAACAATACTCTTCGTAATAATGTTAAACCTATCATTCATCAAATATGTCAAACTGGTAGCGGGCGTCAGTGATGAAGTTAATGATTACAAAGTATTTGAGAGGTGTTCAAAAGCAATCTATGAATTGTTCTAAGACTTGATTGCAGTTCAATTCATAAGTTTATGACCGTAATTACATAGTATGCACGAAATAACTGAATCAATTATTGATAGTATTTTTTTGAGATGTTTCGAATTCTAGATAAACTCTCAGTTGACATTTTCTTTTTAGTTTTCTTTTAATGTTTTTTAGTTAATTTTTGATGGAAGTTTTTTTTTGGTTTTAGCCGTTCTTAAAATCGCTCAAATTAATAACTCAATTTTTTAAACCAAGCTGCATATTGTACGGATCTATCCTTGGATACGGATACATATATTAGGCTATTTGTTTCAAAATAAATAAAAAAGAGAGACCAGGGATGAAAATGGTTCACGAAATTAGATTTCCTCTTTCTTTTTCTTTTATAAAAAGGGTAGTTAGGCAATTAAATCATTTCTCTCCTATCATTTTGTTTGAAATTTCATTCATTTAGGCACAAGAAATTTTCAAAGTTTTTTCTTTTTGTTTCAAATTCTACACGCATTTAACCTAATTCCGCTTCCGTCTCCGTTTCTGCGGCTGTTGCTATCACCTTATCTGTTAATTGTTTTCTGTTCTTAACAATTCAAATCTCTTAATAATATCCATATCCTTCTATTTTATGACAATTATTTAATAATACATTTTTCTTAAAATAAATATTATTTCCTATCAAACATGAATGTTTGATCCGATGAAATATATTTGATATACCCCTATTAAATAATGTTAGATTAAAAATTCTAAAAGTTCTGGACTTTGTATATTATGTGTTGCAGCTTTTCCATTATACGACGGCGTGTACTTTGGTTAGAAAAGAAAAGATGGCTGCAAATTGTTATGAGGATTTCCCCAAGATATTAGTCTTGCTTATGGAGATCGGAAATCTTGGAAGTTGAAAATTAAAAGTAAAACGTAAATACAATCTGAAGACGATGTTTGCTATGCAAAATATCTTGTTATGCGGAACATCTGAATATATGTAATAAAGAATAAATACCACATATGAAATACATGTACAACCTTTCAGTCTTCAGTCACTATTAAATGAAAATCTATTTATCTACTTTTCATAATTTTATAGGTTGAATTTTATTTAAGTGTTTTTTTGTAAATAATTCCAATATGTTTGCTTTTCAAATACCCTAAATCTGATAATGGAATCTCGCGTTTCATCTACATCTAAATTTTGGGAGCATTTCTGCGATTTTTTCGGTCTTGATTTCCGATTCTCTTTTTTATCTTTGTCAATTTTTGATAATGATACTATATTTTTCATTTGAATTGTAAATCTGTTGCCCCGCACAATCGGCGTAATGGTGAAAATAGAAATTTGATAATATTTTCTACCCCGATAATTTCAATCAGGCGAGGCTTCTATGAAAAATCTAAATAAAAGTTTTCATATTTTCAAGAACTAAGCCTTACAGCAATGTTTGTAAATTTCACTGAAGTTCTAACACTTGTCATGTTTTCAATGACGTAGTAGGCTTATTAGTTTAAAGAATTATTCAGTAGAACTATAATTTGCAACAAGGAAATTATTTTATTTTTCATTTTTTTCGTGACTTATATCCGATTAAATTAACAAGTAATAAAACAATTGACGTGTTCCCATAATATAACAATCTATCCAGAGTTAAAATTCGAAAGATAAAAAATCGTCGCTTTTTATTCTCCAAATATGTGTTAATGTTTAAACCCTTGATTGATTACATCATCTTGTGTGTGTTTTTTTTTTTGCCAGTGGAGTACAATTTTATATAATTTTTCACAAAATTTCTGCATAGGCTTTTCTTTCTATACCAACCATTTTCTTCTTTCAGTAATAATCTGGCTTCATTATTTGGAACAGTATTTTTATTATTATTTGAGTTTGTATTTTGTCGTTATTATTATTATTATTATTTCTCATTTAGATTTCATGTTGTCAACCAAAATCATCTATGTCTTAATTACCCGGTTTTTAATAGTTTTATCCGGTGACTTTCATGGAAACGAAATACCGATTTGTAAAAGTTGAATTGCCTGGGATTATAGATGATAGTCTTTTATGTTCAATTGTAATTTTGGATCTGGTTGTAATAAATTCCAGATTCTATTTGAGATATTTATGTTGTGTTTTAGGAAATCTTTAATATTTTATTACATTATATCCCATTACACAAAATTAAAATATTTAATTTCGGTTTTAGATTCTTTTATAATTCTGAAAAAAAAAAAAGTTCATTTGCAACTACACAATGCTGATTATGCTTAAGATAAAGTTGAAATATTTAATAATTGCATTTCTCATATCTACTCATAAAACATTGCCAATTGTATCATATGCAGTGAGATTTTATTATCATGTAATTACCGGATTACTCATGTCGAGATTTAAATATAATAAAACAAAATTAAATTCCTTCGGTTTGAATTCCCCAAAGGATTTATTCACATGGGTAACATTACATTCATCAGTTTCACCATTGGAAGTCGATATGTATTTACATAAATCCAATTCGACATATTTCTTAGATCTAGACATCGCAAGGACAAAATTATTGACGAGATTGTTTCAAAAAATGTGGTGGATGTATTTTGATAATGAAAAGCAAAAATGTAAAAAGAAAGGAGCAATTTCAAATTTCCCATATGCTCCAGTTGCAACTGTGAAATGTCATTTCAAAAAGGAATTAAAACCATTTGAAAAATTTTCAATAAGTTCAAGAATTCTAGCTTGGGATAAAAAATGGTTATTTGTATTGAGTAAATTTACAACGAATCAAGATAAAACAATAAATGCAATTGCATTAACAAAATATGTTTTTAAACTCGGTAGATTAACAATATCACCAATTGAATATATTCAAGATTGTAATTTTTATTCGATAGAAAATGAACAAATTAATGAAAAAAATTTAAATTTAGTTAATCATTTAATAGACACTGATGATTTAGAAAAAATAGTATTAGAGAATGAATAATACATAATAATAATACTAATATACATTAAATTAATATAGCTTTATTTTTTTTTTTTTTTTTTTTATGCCAAACCAAAACCTACATGACCTTCAGTAATTGCCATTAATAAAGAACCTCTTAATACTTCGTAACTATCATATGCTGGTAAATCAATTTGATTAAAACATGTGTGTGAAGATGGTAAACGATCAGTTGCTCCATAATCTCGATGAATACTAAATTTGCATGTACCGCTTGCACCACTCAACTCTTTAAAACCATTCAATGGAACTTTTGAAGTACCAGTTGAAAATTGTAATAATCTTGCTCGTTCTTCATTATCAAATGATTTAACAGCTCTCCAAAACCATTGTATTTGTAATGATGAAGGTGAATAATTATTATATGTGGTGTGTTGTTGCCAATCCAATACATCAATATCAGGTAATCCAGATATTAATAATTCCAATTCATTTTCATCAAAAATTGCAACTAAATCTTTTGGTATAATTTCATGAAATCCAATTAAAAAGTTTTCCATTTGTTCTTCAACTGATGTTTGTAATCTATATTCAACAACTTTTTTAACATATTCTGTTTTATTTTCTTCAGTAACTGGTATATTTCTTCCATTAGGTATTAAATCAATAATATTATGTTCTCCATAATCATCAGTTTCAACTGAAAAATCTTCAGTTATAACATCGGTTATATCATTTTCAAGCATCCACATTAACGATTTAAAATATTCTAAATCCAATGTTTCCATATCTTTAAGTGATTGTTGTTTACCAAGAATACGTTTATAAACAGCTCTTGAAAAATGACAATCTAAGAAGCAATTATCATAAATTGCTTTACCTATTATTCTACCAATAAATTTAAAAAATGATAAATGTTCTGGATTAATATATGACGTACGATTAGGATGAAATGTTGTTTCATCCAGTACAACTGGTGTAAATAATGCATAATCTGGATTAAACATTTGTCTACTTAAAACTTGATACCATTCTCTTGTGACACCACCAGCATCAATACCTTGTTCACCTTTAAAATTGATTTCTAATTTACTATTTTTAAATTCATCTTTTGCCTTGAAAAATAATGCACGATATGAATCTAAAAATACTTGATCACGACGTATACTAATTGATAATTTATTATTTTCCTTTTTATCATGATGTAATTTTCTATCAAAATAATTTTTTTTATTATCAAATTCAAGTACTCTTGGATTACGTACCAACATACCAAAAGGTCCACTCATTAAATTTGGATTACTTCTAACCATTTGATTAAGAATCTTTTTATGTTCATCAGTAAATGAAAAGAATAATTGTTCAATTGGTTCTTTTGTAAAATCAATCTTTTTAGCTTCATATTTTAAAATATCCTTAATTGGTAATTCACGAACTTTACTATGTTTACAAACAACCATTAAAGCTTCGATTATTGGTAATAATGCATTGGCTATATTATTCAATTGTGGTTCTTCTTCCAATACTCTTAAACATTCACTTAAAGCATCCCAAAGATGACCCAATGCTAACTTCTTATACAATTCTGTCAATTGTTCAATTTCATTTTTATCCTTTTCCTTTTCAAACATATAATCTAATGCAGTTAAAATTCTTAAGAATTTAGATTGATCAGATGAATGAGCACTAAGTTTTAAAAATGATTTACTTTCGGATTTCAATCCCAATTTAATATCTTTAGTTAAATTATCTAAATCATTAATAATTTTATTTCCCAATTCACTCGCCTTTTCAGATAATTCTAATGAAAATATTTTTTTAGCATTTGGTAAAACTGAAAAGTTTTGCATACCTGATATTGTTCTTCTAAAGGTTGAATTTGAACATTCATTACCAGTTAAAATCTTAATAATATGACGATAATTTTCATTTGGAATACTTGGCGGTGTAAATGGTGGTAATTTGTTATCTTCTTTTTCCCTTTTCAATATATTCAATGGACGTGTTGCAACTTGTAAAACTCTTGCTAATAAATCCAAAAATGTTTGATCTTCTTTCACTAATTTATTATCGAGTAATGTTAATAAATAATTTATTGGAAATTTATTATCTTTAACTTGTTTATTCTTTTTAATAATAAATGAATTATCATGTTCAGTTAATAAAAAATATCTTAAATGAGTATTACGTTCTAATAAAAAGTCAATAGCTTCAACCATTTGTATACCAATAGATATTTGTGTTGCGCCAATTGGTAGTCTAAAAATTTTCTTATCTTTTGTACCAGTAGCTTTATTGAAAATTTGTGAATAAATCTTTTGAGCTGGACGTTGATTTGTAAATCCATCATATAAAATCGCAATCATTAAACTCATAATCTCAATCCTACTTTGTTTGTTATGACACATATATAACAATGCTTGATAGATGTTTTCTCTTTGATTAATAGATAATGGCGAGAATAATAAACGAATTAACGCAGATACACCTTGTTTATCCACTAATGGAGTGAAAAATACCTTATTTGTGTTTTTCTTTTTATTTTTATTTTCACGTCTTGGTTCTAGAATTCCAGCACCTAGTCCAATTCCTCCGCTACTTAGTAATGCAGCACTTGATCTTCTTCTTCTTGTTTCTTCTGTATCATTCATAACAAAATCGTCTTCCATTTCTTCTTCTTCTTCTTCTTCTTCTTCTTCCTCTTCTTCTTCTTCTTCATCTTCTTCTCTACCTCCAAAACTACTTCTTGCTTCTTCAAAAGCTGCATATCTTCTTGCCATTGACTCTTGTTGCAAAATTTCTTCTCTAATCAGATTAGGTAAAGCATCCAAGAAATCTGGATCAATTTCTCTTGAATCTGTACCGGTTGCGGTTGCACTAGCTCTTCTTTCTCTCACATATGATGCTAATACTTCTTCCCTCATATCTTCTGGTAATGCTTCGATATAATCGGGATCAATTTCAGTTCCGCTAATATCAACATCTCGATCACCAATACGTACCATGACAGGTTCTCTTGGAGGTTGGTTTGCGGCATTGAGTTCACGTTGTTTTGCTGCTTCTTCCTTTCTCTTTTGTTCTTCTTCCATTTCTTTTCTTCTCTTTTCTTCACGTTCTTTTCGAACTTTTTCAATTTCTTCTTGTTTCTTTTTATATAAAGCAATACTATCATCTTCAATTCTATTAATAATTGTTGGCATAACTCTATAAGCTAATTCTTCTTTATCTTGTGGATAAAACATTTTTAATGCATCATTCCAACGTTCATTAGTTGATTTAATACGTACAAGACTATCATGATCAATGGTTTTAGCTGCATGACCCAATTGAAACATATTTTCAATAAGACGTCCAATTGTTGAATGTCCACGATTCATATCTTCATCTCTTGTTATTTCAATTGAATTTCTAAAATTTCCTTCTCTAAATAATCCATCTAATAAATGTGATAATGCTGGTGATGATCTTTCCAATTGTGCAATACTTGACATCGCTTCAGATCCACTTCTGAATAAAAATCCACCATCTCTTCTTGATCCAAAACCTCTATTTGGTGAAATCATTCTAACTTCAAACCCTGATCTCGATTCTATATCACTTAAATTATCATCTGATACATCGTCATCGCCATCATCATCATCATCATCATCATCATCATCGACATCTTCAAAGGTATAATTTGGTGGTTCTCTTCTATTACTTCTCGAGTCTAATCCAAATTCATTATTCATTGAAGGTAAATCAAATAATGGACGTGGTACATGTTGATGATCTTGTTGAATATCCCCATTTTCAGATGAAATTTCTTCACCATCTTGAAATTGTTCAATCCATCCATCTAACTCATCTTCATCATATTCACTTTCTTCTTCTTCTTCTTCTTCTTCTTCTTCATCATCTTCTGAAGTGATTTCTCCATCACCACTACTCAAATCTAATTCATCAATGATTTCAATTTCATCAAGACTACTATCATTTTCTGAATCATCATCATAATCACTACCTATTTCCATTTCTATATCACCATCATCATTTGAATCAATTGCTGAAAGTTCCGACATTTCTGAAGAATTATCCTCATCTTCTCCTGCTTCATCAATCTCATCATCTTCATCCATATCTTCAATAACTTCCAATTCATTATCATCATCATCATCGTCATAACTTTCTTCTTCACTATCAAAATCAACATCATACATTCCTAAAGTTGAATTTTTAAATAAATCTGGTGTTTCTTCTCTATCATCCACATCTTCAGGAACTATATCATCGTCATCTTGAGTATTTTCACCGTGTTCTTCAGCAAACAAATTTTGATATTCAACTTTATTCTTACCCAACATTGTTATCGGTTTTAAAGCAACTTTAATAACTTTATCAACTTCGGGGAAATTTAAATCAAAATCTGCAATTAAATTAGTTAAAAGATTTGGCATTTGTTTTTCAATATAAACTTTAGTAATAAAATATTGATCATATTTTGTTGCTTCTTTATTTAATAATGATCCAATACCATCTTTAAATTTGTTTGAAAGTAATAAACCCGACATATCAAATAAATCTAATAATTTGCTATATTTGGATTGAGCTAATGTGTTTGAATTATTAATATCTTTCAATACTTTCATTAACAAATCAACAAAAAATCTTC
Source organism: Insectozyma coleopterorum (assembly GCA_030565325.1). Taxonomy (NCBI): domain Eukaryota; kingdom Fungi; phylum Ascomycota; class Pichiomycetes; order Serinales; family Debaryomycetaceae; genus Insectozyma; species Insectozyma coleopterorum. Next base: position 12,038 of record JAJMBM010000002.1, read on the forward strand.
TAATTAATGCTAAATCTGGATCTTCTTTTTTATAATTTGCAACGTTCTTTTCATCTAATATAGGTGTTGATAATAAACTTACCAATGCCATTTTTGCGATCGATGAAATTGCTGAACGTCTTTCATATATGATCCCTTCTGAAACTTCCAACAGTTGTGTTGTTATCAATTGATGAATGAAAAAATTTAATGCTGTTGATCTTGGTTTATGTTCTTCTGATGATTGCTTTTTCGAAAATGTTAAGAAATCTAATTTAGCTTGTTTATAAGAACCCAATAATTCAGTTATTGTTTGTAATAAAAAGCATGCATAAGAAAAGTTTTCATTTGTAAATAAATCAAAATCTTTCCTTTTCTTTTTAACATCCTTTTCAATGTTTTCATCATTATTTTCATTTGTTGTCCAATCTTTTTTCATCACCAGCATCAATTCAAACAATAATGTATTCATAAAATCTGATGATTTATTTTTATCAACATCCATTTCGTCCATATCAACATCTGATGATGATGATGATTCTTGTGTACCTACTTTAATTCTCTTGATTGGAATTCTATTCATATAAAAATCTTTACCATCATAATTATCAAGTCTAATATCTTTACAAATTACATCCGTCAACATATTAGCATCTCTGAATATTAATGAAGCATTTTCTTTTAAAACTGTATTTAAATCACGACTATGTCTAACTGAATTGAACATTTGTGAAAGATCATAAGTCATATAATTCTTTAATACCTCTCGTGTTTCAAAAGTATATCTTAAAATCAAAACAACACTTGTTTTTAATGATTCCAAAATAGTTTTATCTTTAATTCCCAGACCAATAAAAGAAATTAATTTACTCAATATTGAATGTTTATGCAACTCTTTAGCATAGTCTCTATGTTTAGCGTATAAAACTAAAACACGTGCAATTCCATTGGCTGATTTGAAATCAGAAATTTCAGTAATTTTAATTATATTATTGAATATATTATTCAATGTTTCTTGGTCAATTATAAATGGCTTTTCTTTGATTAATGATTTCAAACTTTCATGTTTGGAATCTTCAGGAATTGGAGCATCTTTAAAAATTAACATTTGTTCCAATAATAACATCAAATATGGAAAGTATGATTTATTAACAGCTTCATTTGAAATAATACCTGATTTTAAAACTTCTGCTATTGATTCAAATATTGGACGTGAATCATTTATTGATTTATCATTTTGAAGTAAAAATGATAATAAATGTAAATAAACAGCAAATGCTTCAATTTCATTATATTCAGGCCAAGTAAAATTTGAAAGAAAATTCCTAAGTCTTTTAATAACTTCTTCAGTATTATAAACTGTAAATAATTCTGAGATATTAGCAACAGCTTTTGGATATAATTGAGCTATATTCAACCAAGTATCAACAAATTTGAAATTCTTACGTTCTTTCAATATATCATCGGTTAAAGTAAATTTAGGAAAATCAATTGAAAAATCAATTTCATCTTCTTTTAAAGTATTAGCAAATTCTTTCCATTGTTCATCTGTAAAATTAAATTCTGGACAATCTAAACTTTTACCTTCCATTAAATCTTTTACATCTTTATCATGTTGAAAATAATGTTCAGCTTGTTCTTCATTCATACCAAGGGAAATTAAATATGCAATTTGGTCTGATGGTGGTGAAATATTTCTTAAATCAAATGGAATAAATTCCGTACCTGGAATTTCTTTTTTCCCTTGAAATATACTTTTACCAATAATTACAGTTTGTTCAATTAATGGTGAAGGTATATTTTGATAATTGCTACTAGCTATTTCGGATTTTGATCCAATTAAATATGTCAACAAATTCAAACCATTAAATCTTGTTTGATATAATATTGCAGATACTAAATTAAAGTCGACATTGTCATCATAACCAGTATGATAGTAAATTTTAGCTGAAGGTAATAAAGTAATTGTATCTGAGTTTACAGATTTCACATAAATCATTAATATTTGACTTAATGCATTCTTGATTAAACTACTATTCTCAAACATTATATATTTCAATTGACTTGACTTTTTAGCATCTTCTGGATCCATTTTTAGTAAATCGTTCCATAATTCAATTGCAAGTTCATTAATTTTTTCAAAAAATCCATATTGAATCATTGAAATTAAAAACGGAGTGAATACTAATTCTTTAGTTCTATCTTTTTGATTCAATGTAAAAAGAATAATATTTGATATTATCAATCTATAATATTGTTGCAAGGTTTTATTTGAAAATTTTCTTTCAATTGCAATTGTATAAGTTTTACCAACTTCTAATAATATTTCAATAGCTTCTCTTCTTGTTGATCCATCTTTATGATTGATTCTTTTTGGTATAGTTGCTCTTGCAATTGAACTTAGCAACAGGGAAATGTGATGTTGGAAATTATCATTAAAAAAGCGAAGTTGTAAAGTATTTTTGAATTGAGCGGTTGTTCCATTGGATATAATCTTTTCTTCTGTTGGATCACAAACATATACAGCTAATGGAGGTTCAGAACTTGAATTATCTGTACTACTAGTGATCTTGAGTATTTCATCTGGTGTGTTTATCTTAATCAATCCTTCTTCAACAATACTTCTTTGTAATAATAATAATAAATTTGTAATTGAATCAACATCTGATCCACCAAATAATTCAATAATCTGTGGTATTCGTTCATTAAATAATAAACCATGATTAATGTAAATTTCTAAAAGAGTAAATAAAATTGTATTGATGACATTTAAATTTTGAAGTAATTCAGTAGCTGTATTTGGATCAATGATTTCAAAATACAGTGTTTCTTGATCAAAATGAATATAATCTTGAACAATTTGTAATTTTAAATGATTTTTTAATTCTTCAATTACAACGGGTAATCCATAATTTCTATTTTCATCGTCAAAAAATTTCAATATACTCATTAAAGGTGATATACCATTAGAAATTGCATAATCAAAAGGAGTTGATTTTAAAGTGATAAACTTAACCCATGTACCAAAACCAATTTTTTCCATTGCTTCAGTTCCCCATTGACCACTATCAGGTAATAACCCACCAAGGAAAAAAAATACACTATCTAATACAAAAGATGGTTCAAAATTATCCCAACTATAAATTTCTTCTCCACCTTCAATTTTGAAACAACTTGTATCGTTTTTATCGTGATACAAGGAACCAGTACTTGATGTATAAAATTTCATTCCTGGAAACCACTTTTCGACACGATCACCAATATATTCCAACATTTTCTTTATTTCATCAAGTATGATTGGCTTTAGACTTGGATAATGTCTACCTAATTCATCAAATGAACAACCTAAATTAGTTGCCATATCAGAGTTAACCAAATCTTTTGCATTCTTTAAATCACGGAATAATTTGAAACATATACCAATTGCATTCTTATTGATAACTTTTTGTAACCCATCGTTATTTAAACAAATTGCTCCAAGAACTTCAACCAATGACATTAATAAAGTACTAGATGGTAAGAATAAGCTTTCATAATTATTTAAAATTGTATCAATAACGTTTGCTTCATTTAAAATCGAATATGCAGTTGGTTCATTATGAATGATAAAAAATACTGAATCAATTGTTGGAGCTAAAATATATGGTCCAAATAATTTAGGATTTTCAATAATTTTATTAAAACTAGCAAGTAATGGCGAGTCAAACAAATTTCTTAATCTATCACCTTGATCCGAGTTTAATATATTAGAAACCAATTTCATCAATTGTCGTAAATAACTTGCTTGCTTGTATGGAATAGGTGATTCATCTATAGCATCTGAATAATACTCCCTTAATGCATAGTCGACGGAAGTACCAACTGATTCAATTAATAAATTGAATCCATTATTACTTACAAAATCATCAATTAAATTGGACATAGTAGGTAAATAAATTTCAATCAAGCGTATAGCTGCTGTACAAGTGGGTTTAAATTGAGTATTCAAATTTAAAAATGACATTAAATCAACTAATAATGCTCCAGTAGTTAATCTGGGTATTAAACCTTTTGTACTTATTAAATTATCGAGCAATGCAAAATAATGTAAATAGGCTTGTTCGTTATAATTTGGATCATTATTTTTGACTAGTTGATTTATATGCCTTATAATTTGAAATAAAGTTCCATGACTAACATTACCACCCAAACAACGAATTATATCACTACCCCAAACTCTTTTTATAGATATACTTTCTAAAGCAAGCATGGCAGCCTCAAAAACTTGAGATGATACCCATTTTGTTTCTGGCAGTATCACGTCAACCAAAAAGCTAAAATTGTAAGGTTCAACTTCGAGTAATTTTGATGAAACCTGTTGATTTGAATATATACAACAAGTGATTCCAATAGCAAGACATTTGATTTGAACTAATTTCTCTCTCATTTCAATATCCACAGTATTGAATGATTTCGCAACTTGAGCTGACAAACTAAATGAAAACCATGATTCTTTGGGTATATTGTCACAAGCTTTGTCAAAAATTTGTTGTAAATTTAATTTTCTAACTGATTCTTCTGGTAAAACAAAATTTTGTAAACCTTCAGCGACTACAAGTTTTTCTGATTTCTTTTTTGAATCTTTTTTGCTTTTCGATGCACTATTATCTTTTTGGCCTTCTTTTAAAGGAGTTAATGTAGATTTATAATATTGAAAATTGATACTTTTCCATTTATTAGGGTATTCTTTGCTTGGATTCAATGTATCCACAAAATTATAATGATCACCAATGATACTTGGTTTTTCATTCTCGTCTTCTTTATTTTTGTCCGCTTGTTTTAATGCACAATCAATAGGAACTAAAGGTGGATAAAATTTCGCCAATTCTAATATTTTTCTCTTGGTTGATTTCGGAGGATGAAATCTTGGTATATTCATATGAGCAATTTTTTTGGCCAACAAAATACCAACTTTTAAAGCATTTAATCTAACGTCAATAGTTGGAGTATTTATAAGACTATATATTCTTTCGGCACTCGAATAAATCAGTCTGTCTGAACAATTTGATAACAAAACATAAGTGAACTTGAGACATGATACAATTAAATTTGAATCTATATCATCAACAAATTTTAATTTTGAATATTCATCATTTAAATTATATTCCTCAATTAATTTTTCAAAAATTTCATCAAATCTATTCAAAACAGGTATCCAATGAAACAACTCACCTTTTGGTCTATTCCATATTATATTATTATTCAAGAATGAAGGTAACTCGGTTAAATCAATTTTTGTAATTGTATCGATTAATTGTTTAATTTCATTTGTAATTTCTGATTTTTGAATATATTCATCTCTTTTTTCAACAATCATTATATAAACTGCTATATTTAAAAAGGAGTAAGGAACTTAATTTTGATATACTGATACGATGTTGGATTGAAAACTGAAACTGAAACTGGAATTTTATGATTGATATGACAACCAAATTGTATAATAAAGAGAAAAAAAAAATGTGAAGTAAATTATTAGTATGAATAGGAAACGGAAAGGGAAGCAAAAAAAAAAAAAAAAATTATATAATATATAAATAAAAAAAAAAAACTTAAGAAATGATCATGATATAACAAACTTAATAATATGTTGTTTTAAGTTGGAATTATCTTCAAAGTACACGATTTAAAAATACGCTACACAATTGAATCAGATGTATATAACTTGGGTAATCCCTCCAAGTATAAGCATTTGATAATTTAAAATCAAGTGTTTTCAGTGTCACACAATGATTCAGTCGTTGAATAATTCTATATTGGAATTTTTGAGTGTTTTTAAAATATCTCTGAATAGATCAACTATAATAATCTACAAAAGTTGGTACTGATAATATACTACCAATAATTTGGTCCAAGTTTACGTTCCTATTAATAAAAACGTTTATTGATTATTGGTTTTGTGCTAACTTATCCCTTTGTTTCATATTGAATCTTAAATTATTCAAAATTGGTTAAAATTTTATATAAATACTTTCGATCATTCCTTATAATTGTCAGGGAAAAAAAAAATCTCTTTATTAGTGTTACTTTGTTAGCACGTTTATACTTGGAATTTTATATCAGTTTTGTTTTCATTCTATTCAACGGTTATTATGTGTGAATGCCAATTATGTGGTGATAAGAAATTTGAATCAAATGACGAATTACGTGAACATGAAAAATTAACACACGAGCATGTCGATAAAAACTACAAACCATTAACATAATTTTTTGACAATGATAAACTTGTTTAGTTTGTACAAATGTCAACAACTGCAAAATTGTGTTTTAAATTCGAGTAGAAATATAATTTGTATATGTAGCAATACCATCAATAATATTTTCATACTCAATTACAGTTAATAACCAAAACATTAATAATTTTCTTAATATATATACTGTCATGGATCTTTCTAAATGATTTTTTACGCATGATAAATATTTTAAGCGGTTTTCTTTTATCTAAATTTCATTATCAATGCGAGTTTGAAAAACACACTTTTTTTTCAATGACATCCATTTTTTTTTTTTTGTAACTTAAACAAATTCATATAATATTAAATTTATCAAATTAATGAACAACGGGAAGAAACGAAGTAATAGTGATGATATCGATGCTGGTAATACCAATAGGAGTAAGCAATCAAAATATAATCAACCAAGACAAAATGGTACAGGTTTAGATATTGAACTTCATCCATTACTTAAAAATATTACTACATCACAACCAAAAATACCCAAGAATCATAATCCGGTAACTAGTCAATCTTCTCGAAAGTGGTTTGACCCAACTTTGTTTAATCCTTATATTGATCAATCTACAATCAATAAACCAACTACACATAAAGCAAAACATTTAAAGTTTAATAAACCAGGTAAATATATTGAAAAGGGTAATAAATTAAGAGAGCAGTTGAAAATTGAACAAGAAGAACAAGAAAAATTTAAACAGTTACAAGCTCAAGGCTTGATACCCGATAAAAACATTGGTGAAAATTTATATACGATAGAATATCCTCCCTTGATTGAATGGTGGGACCGACCTTATCTAAGAGATAATAATTATACTCAAATTCATGATGAATCAAGGTTGGTTCTAGACGATGAAGTTCAACCTATTACTTCATACATACAACATCCAATTTTATTGCCTCCTATATGGGAACAACAAAATAAAATTGATAATAAAATGTATTTAACTAAAAAAGAAAGGAAAAGAATAAGAAGAAATGATAGACAAATTAGAAATAAGGAAAAGCAAGATAAAATAAAATTGGGTTTAGAACCACCTCCGCCACCAAAAGTGAAATTGTCAAATTTAATGAATGTATTAACTAATGAAGCTATTAAGGATCCGACGGCGGTTGAGAATAGAGTTAAAAAAGAAGTTCAACAAAGAATTGACAAACATATGGCAGAAAATGAAGCTAGGAAATTAACAAAAGAACAAAAACATGAAAAAATTTTGCAAAAGCAAGATAAAGATTTATCAAAAGGGTTATATTCGACTGTTTATAAGATTAATGATTTATCGAATCCACTGCATCAATTTAAAGTGGATATGAATGCAAAACAATTGGGTCTCTATGGTATATTATTGAAGAACCCAAAGTTTAATATTGTTATAGTTGAAGGTGGTGAAAAATCAATAAAACATTACAAGAGATTGTTATTAAATAGAATTAAATGGACAGAATCAACTAGTCCTGAAGTAGATTTATCAAATAATAAATGTCAAATTTTATGGGAAGGAAGTTTGACGGAATCTGATTTTCAAAAATGGTCAATTATGTATTCAAGAGATGATGATGAAGCTTTAAAAGTATTGAATAAATTCAAACTAGATAATTATTGGAGACTATGTAATTCAATTGATTAAATATTTGTATAATTATTTTGTAGATATCTTTGTTCATTAGTGTGTGTCTGGCTAATGCGATTAATGGATTAAATATATTTATCAACACAAAATTTAATTGGTACAGAAAATCTAAATTGATTTGCTTTTTAAAAAGTAGTGTTCAATTAGATCTTTACAATTACGCTCTCTGTTACATATCAATTACAATTAAATATTATTCAATATGGGTGCAACATATCAAGTTTTCGGTAAACAAGTTCCAGCTTATGTTGTATGTGTCAATAAGCTCAATTACATTGTCGAATATACTAACATTCTTTGATAGTTATCAATTCTTACGTTGGGTTCAGTTACTGCAGGTGTAGCAATTCCAAAACTTTTTGCAACACCAAATCCAAATGTAAAACCTGTTGCTAAATCAACACCAGTTGCAGCTTCAAAAGAAGATGATTTTGATTTAGAAAAATTCATAAAGTATGTTATTTAATAAAGTCTGTTGATTACAAACTAAGATACTAACGTGATATTTAGCGATTTGACCAAAGAAGAATCAAAATAGATAATTGAAATTAAAACGTCTATCATATAAATAATATACATGAATTTTAGATAACAAGAGATCTTATCAATTCGATCATCTCTCAAATATATAAACTACTTTCTCTTTTAAAATATGAAAATAAAGACATTTTTTTGGTTTTGTTGAGAATTTCCACGTGATTCTTTGCTCATAATGATAGTGAACAATAACACTAGTTGAGAGGGATTGTAAATTTTAAATTATTAAATTGTTTGTAGAAATTCTTTTAAGTTCCAAAAATCCTCTTTGATCCATAAGCAAAAAAGTCTTATCAAAGATCAACAAGATCATTATTAAACGACGAAGTATGGAGAGAGTCCAAGAATTCCAAGTACGAAGATCGTAGTAAACTCGGTAAATGTAAAAGCAAAGTTACTTGTACATGTAACACCACTAAACATAATCTCAGTTTATTTGATTGCAGAAACAAATACACGTCTTGTAAATATAACAACACGTGTTATTTGTCAAAAACGTCAATTGATGTTATCGCTTTCGTTTATATTTATATCTATATATCGATGTAGCGAATGACAAGGAAATCCGATAAGAGGAGAAGGGGAGAAAGACGAATTCTTATATGTATTGATATTGACGGTAGATTAGCTATTAATAGATCTAATATATATCGTATGCGTTGTTTTGATTTGGATCCAATTAGGGTTGCTAATAAAATAGTATCGGTAAGGTTATAACATTGATCTAGCTCCAAGCAAACACGTAAAAAAAGGTGCGAAATAATTATTTTTACAACACAAAACAATGTAAGAAAAATTAAAAAGCAAAACATCCATCCACGTCTTATGAAAAAAAAAAAAAAAAAAAATATTTAGCGTGTCAGTATATTTAAAACTCAGTTTCCCATATCTTCATTTTTTCTATAATAATTTTCCTATTTATTATTACAAAACTTTATTCATCCATCTATTAAATTATCATGTATGTTTTGAAAAGAGATGGTCGTAAAGAACCAGTAAGGTTCGATAAAATTACCGCAAGAGTACAAAGGTTAAGTTACGGTTTAGATCCAAATCACGTTGAACCAGTTGCTGTTACCCAAAAAGTTATATCTGGTGTTTACCAAGGTGTCACTACTATTGAATTAGATAACTTGGCTGCTGAAACAGCTGCTACTATGACAACTATCCATCCAGATTACGCGGTATTGGCAGCAAGAATTGCTGTTTCAAATTTACATAAACAAACAATTAAACAATATTCACAAGTATCGAAACAGTTATATGAATATATTAATCCCCATACTGAAAAACACGCGCCAATGATTTCAGAGGAAACTTGGCAAATTATTCAAGAACATGAAGATGAATTGAATTCAGCGATTGTTTATGATCGTGATTTTAATTATAATTATTTTGGTTTCAAAACTTTAGAAAGATCTTATTTATTAAGAATAAATGGTAAAGTTGCTGAAAGACCTCAACATTTAATAATGAGAGTTGCTATTGGTATTCATGGTAGAGATATTCCAAGAGTTATTGAAACTTATAATTTAATGTCATCAAGATATTTCACTCATGGTTCACCATGTTTATTTAATGCCGGTACACCAAATCCTCAAATGTCCTCCTGTTTCTTAATTGCAATGAAAGATGATTCAATTGAAGGTATTTATGATACTTTGAAAACTTGTGCATTAATTTCCAAATCTGCTGGTGGTATTGGTTTACATATTCATAATATTAGATCTACTGGTGCTTATATAGCTGGTACCAATGGTACTTCCAATGGTATAATTCCAATGGTTAGAGTTTTCAATAATACTGCCAGATATGTTGATCAAGGTGGTAACAAAAGACCTGGTGCTTTTGCTTTATATATTGAACCATGGCATAGTGATATTTTTGATTTTATTGATATTAGAAAAAATCATGGTAAAGAAGAAATCAGAGCAAGAGACTTATTTCCAGCGTTATGGGTTCCTGATTTATTTATGAAAAGGGTCGAACAAAATGGTGATTGGACTTTATTTTCACCAAATGAAGCTCCTGGTTTAAGTGATGTTTACGGAGATGAATTTGTTGAGTTATATGAAAAATATGAAAGAGAAGGTAAAGGTAGAAAAACTATCAAAGCACAAAAATTATGGTATGGTATTTTGGAAGCTCAAACTGAAACTGGTACTCCATTCATGTTATATAAAGATGCATGTAATGAAAAATCAAATCAAAAGAACTTGGGTGTTATCAAATCATCCAACTTGTGTTGTGAAATTGTTGAATATTCAGCTCCAGATGAAGTTGCTGTCTGTAACTTGGCCTCAATTGCTTTACCATCATTTGTAGAACAAGATGATAAAAATTGTTGGTATAATTTTAACAAATTACACGATGTTACCAAAGTTGTTACCAGAAATTTAAATAGAGTTATTGATAGAAATTATTATCCAGTTCCAGAAGCTAGAACTTCAAATTTCAGACATAGACCAATTGCTTTGGGTGTTCAAGGTTTAGCTGATACATTTATGTCTTTAAGATTACCATTTGATTCACAAGATGCTAGAGAATTGAATATTCAAATCTTTGAAACTATTTATCATGCAGCAGTTGAAGCATCAATTGAATTGGCACAAGAAGAAGGTCCATATGAAACTTATGAAGGTTCTCCTGCTTCAAAAGGATTATTACAATTTGATTTATGGAATAGAAAACCAACTGAATTATGGGATTGGGATACTTTAAAACAAAACATGGCCAAACATGGTTTAAGAAATTCATTATTAGTTGCTCCAATGCCAACTGCTTCAACTTCACAAATTTTAGGTAATAATGAATGTTTCGAACCATATACATCAAACATTTATTCAAGAAGGGTTTTAGCAGGTGAATTCCAAATTGTTAATCCATTCTTATTAAAAGATTTAGTTGATTTAGGTGTATGGAATGATTCAATGAAAAGTAGTATTATAAGTAATAATGGTTCAATTCAATCATTACCAAATATACCAGATGAAATTAAAGCATTATATAAAACCGTTTGGGAAATATCTCAAAAACATATAATTGACATGGCTGCAGATAGATCTGCATATATAGATCAATCACAATCATTGAATATTCATATCAAAGATCCAACTATGGGTAAATTAACAAGTATGCACTTTTACGGTTGGAAGAAAGGTTTAAAAACTGGTATGTACTATTTAAGAACTCAGGCCGCTTCCGCTGCCATTCAATTTACAATTGATAAAAGTGTTGCTAATGAAGCAGGTACAACAGTTGCATCTTTGGATAAATTAAACAGAAGAAAATATTTGAGTAAAAATATTACTCATCAAAGTAGTGAATATAGTGAATCACAAAGTAAATCGCCATCAACCGAACCAACTTCATTAGAAAATTCAGTTGCGGAACTTACAATTAAAGAAGAACCAAAGAAAGAAGAATCTAAGGAAGAAGGGAAACCAGAAGTAGATAATAGAACCATTGAAGAAATTGAAGCCGATATATATAGTTCAAAAGTTATTGCTTGTGCTATTGACAATCCAGAATCATGTACCATGTGTTCTGGTTAAATTTAAGGTATAAGTTCAAGTTTATTAATAGAAAGGGAGATTGTTTTTAGTTTATCAGATTGTTTTTAGTTTTTTATTTAATGTAAACAAAATATGTAAAGAATGAAAAACCCTCTCAAGTTTATTTTTTTAGGAATTTAAAACACACACAAAAAATAAAAAGAAAAGAAAAAAAAAAAAAAAAGCCCCCGTAAATCACAGATCCTATCTATGGATGATTTTACAACAAATCAACAAAAGGTTGGACATATAGAATCACAACGACTAGATAACAACTCGACTTTTTACGATTATAATATTCCTTTACTGAGTTTAGAAAGTTCATCACATTCAAAAATGTCAAATGCTTCAACATCCTTATTAAATCATGAAAGTAGTGAAGAAATAGGAGAAGATCAATTAATTTATAAAACTTCACTAATTCACAAGGTTAAACTATTTTTCAAGAGACTTTGGGAAGGTCCGATTGAACCAAAAGATAATTATGCACCTAGAATTTATTATTTTGAGTTCTTAGAAAATGTACCCGACAAATTCCATCGACGAATATTACCAATTTATAAGAAAATGTTACTATTAACTTACCTAATATTTTGGTTTGGATTATTGTATTCAATTTTAATACCCTATTTTACTATTCCACCGCATGTTACATTAGGATTGAAGTCAAAACAAATTTATTCATTATCCTGTTCGAGTCAAGATGAATTTTGGAAAGGCAAGAATGGTGCATGTGGATTGAATGGGGAACTATGTCCTGAAATTTTGAAGCATGAAAGAAATGATATATACATAAGATGTCCAGCTTTGTGTGATAGAGAAAGTTGGACATATTCGTTGGTTCCGATAGGTGATCAACGGATTAAATATCGTGGGTATTTTGTAGGAGGGGGGAGAGATATTGAAACTAAATTACAACAAGATCAATTAACAAATCCGTATAGAGCGGATAGTTATCCATGTGGTGCTGCTGTGCATGCAGGTTTGGTTTCTCCGATGTGGGGAGGTTGTGCCAAATTATCGTATGCAAGTGGTGGTCAGCCGTATTTTAAATCAACAAAAGGTCATTATGGAATTCGAAAATCAATTGAATTTTTATCATTTTTTAAATCATCATTTTTTTTCCTAAATTTAAAATCTGATAATAAAGAAAAATTCAGTCAATGTTACGATCCAAGATTTTTAGTTTTGTTTGTAAATGTTTTGTTAGGGATGCCCATTGTTTATTTAGCCAGTGGTGTTGTTACATATTGGGTGATTAGTATAGTTGGTTTTTGGACAATTTGTTTAGCAACTGATCCACCTGTAAATATAGACGCTAATGATCCAGAAGCTTATGCAACTTTGATATCTATTGGTTTAGAGAGATTTTTACCGTCATGTTGTATTTTATATGTATTATGGCATTTTTCAACTAGGATAACTTTATCTGAACCACCATTAAATTCAAATGAAAAAGTATCATACTTGAGTAGATTATTATTGTGGTATCCATTATTTTGGATTGGTATTTTGAATAATATGACTTTTGACAGATTACCCGTTGATAGGTTGACGGTAAGTGATTTGAAAGAACAATCGGGTGCAATATTTGCAGTTGGTTCGATCATTTTATTAATTTCAACTTGTGCTATTATACAAGCTCAAAAGATTTGGTTGTCTGGAAAATTTCGAAAATACTTAATAATCTATTCATTATTCATATTAGGTTTGGTTATATTGGGTAGTTTACCAAATTTAACTTTGAGAATCCATCATTATATTCTAGCTATGTTGTTGATACCGGGATGTGCAACAAAAGGTAGGACTGCATTAATGTTTCAAGGAATATTGTTGGGTTTGTTTTTATCGGGTGCTTCAAGGTGGGGTTTGGCGGCAATTGCTGAAACAGCTACATCATTATTGAGAGATGATCCGAAGGGAAACACTGTTCTACCACCATTATTTACGAATTATGATAACAATACCGGAGTTTTAAGTTGGATGAATATTTCACCTACAAATTTGACGACTAAAACTTTAGAATTGTATAATAAATTTACTGATATATCTTTGTTACTTAATGATATAGAGATATTTAGTAATTATTCAATTGGTCAACTAGATTTAAGACAAATCTTGTATAACCAATCAATAGTGCAAGATACGTTGAAAAATGGGTTTAAAGATTCATTTGGTGATATTTCAATTTATTTACGAATAGGCCGAAAGATTCCAAATACAAAAATTTATAGTGATTTTTCAAATGCAGCCACATTAAAATGGCCAAGTGGGAAATTCACTTTACCAATACCTGGGCTAACATAGATATAGAGAAATATAATATATGTTTTGAGATGAGTGATTTTACCAGTTATCGGTTATCGGGTAGTATTCAAATGCTCTCTCTCTAATTAATTTTTGTTATGTTTAAAGAATATTTTTCTGCATAAATTTTTAGTAAATAAACCGTTTTATGACAAAGCGATTGCTATAATACAAAAAAAAAAAAAAAATTGCTTACATTTATTATTGTTTGCAAGATATAGATGTTTTATATAATAATTTATTAATTAATGATTATCTATAGATTACCATATAATTTATCAAAATTAAAAGGAATCTTTATTCCTAATTGCTATCTCACAAAACTACGTTATTTCAGTGGCAGCACTACAAATGCACAACAACATGATAACATAAAACATGAACTCAAAATTCCCAAACCTAATATAAGATGGTTCTATGCTTCGGATATACCTATATCAAAACCTGAATGGTATGGCTATCAACAAACTAAAGATCCTGAAAGTTTTATACCATTTTCAGAATATGATTCTAAGAAATTGGAAAGAAATTATCAAATCTCAAATACAAAGCCTATCGAAGTTAATGAAGATAAATTATTTCAAGTGGATTTAGCAAAATTCCAACTATCGCCTGTTTATTGGGAAGGTCCGGTTTATGAAGTAAGAAGAGGCTTATGGTTCGACTCTGATGGTGAGCCATTATCTAAAAAACAAACTACTGAAATTGAAGAAGGATATAATAAACTAAAACCATATTTATTTGATCAAAATATTGAAATAAGTAAGAAAACAGCAAAATTAAATAAAGAAAAAATATCAAAATTTAACAAATTAAATCAATTAAATAATAAAGAAAGAAAGGAAAAGGAAAAATTACAAGATGAAATTGATATATATGAAAACAAGATAGATTATTCCCAACAAAAAGATTTAATTAAACTTGATGATGGTAATGTTGTATTATTTTTTAATAAAAACCAAGCTGCTATTTTCCCAGGTTATTTTGATACCTTTTCTCAAATTGATATTATTAGATACTTTGGTCCTCAACAAGTTTCATTGTTAGGTGTGAAACATATACAACGAGGTTATTCTAAAGAATTGAAAGAAGGTATCTTTGATAAACTTTCTAAAAACCCATTACCTAGTCTAGCTGATTCATTTCAACTTGAATTTGGTTCATTATTGGGAAGTAATAAAAAAGGTGAAATGAAAGAAACAAAAGACGATGATGATAATATTGAAGACAAATATATGCAAAAATATTTGGAGGGTGATTATGATTTAGAAACTTCACAGAGTAAATCTAATAGAGAAATTGATCATTTAATATTATGTATTCATGGTATTGGACAAGTTTTAGGAAATAAATATGAATCAGTTAATTTTACACATAATATAAATGTATTAAGAAATACAATGAAAAAAGTATTTGAAGAAAATGAACAATATCACAACTTGATTCCTAAATCAATGGATGAAGATAAAGTAGATGCAAAAAATAATAGAATACAAGTATTACCAATAACTTGGAGACATAAAGTTGATTTTAATTCGCAAAATGCTGGAACTCTGAGGCTCCCGTCATTATCACAATTAAATGTTGAAGGTATAAAAGCATTGCGTAATATTGTTGGAGATGTAATATTAGATATATTATTATATTACGAACCAAGATATTTGAATCAAATTTTCACAGCTGTGACAAGCGAATTAAATCGAGTTTATAACTTATTTAGAGAGAAAAATCCAAAATTCAATGGCAAAGTGCATATATTAGGACATTCTTTAGGTTCAGCAATTGCTTTTGATATATTGTCAGGTCAAAGTGGTACATTAAATGGTTCAATTGATATAACGAAAGATATTACATTTGACGTGGAAAATTTATTTCTTGCTGGTTCACCCGTGGGAATGTTTAAATTACTCGAAGGTAAAAATATAAAAGCTAGAAAATCCAAAGAGTTTCAACCATCAAAGGAAGATCAATTTGTTTCACCTAGATGTGTAAATTTGTATAATTTATTTCACCCTTGTGATCCAGTTGCATATAGAATTGAACCATTGGTTGAACCTAAATTTGGTGATTTCAAAGCTGTTCCAGTTGATTTTGCGGTAAAGGGTTTAAATACTCAAATTAAAGAATTGGCTAGTTTTGGTGATGAAATTACTGAGAAAATTTCATCGGCGGCAAGATGGTTAAGAAGTTCAAAATCTTCTAATAAGATTGATAATCCAAAATCAGTTGAAGAACAAGCAAGTAATGAAAATGCTTTAGGTGATATAATTACAAGTCTTGCAATATCAAAACAAGATAAAGATGAAGATAAAAATGGAAAAAGTAAACGAAAAGAAATCGAAGGTGATGATGAAATTTTGAATCAAATGACAAGTTTAAATAAATCTGGTAGAATAGATTATAGTTTACCTATGGGAGTTTTAGACTTTTCGTTAGTTTCAGCTGTTAGTGCACATATCTCATATTTTGAAGATGAAAATACTGCCGGGTTCTTAATTAAAGAAATACTTACAAATAGAAATAAACCAGTTGACAAAATATTTGTAACGTCAAATTAGAAAAAAAAATCATTCATCTATTAATAAGTCATCTATACTTTGTTCAGCATCATGTTTGATCAAATCCAACATTCCTTCGGGTAAAATTGGTTCATTCTTTTCATTAACGATGTAACGAAATGGCATTTCAGTCGATTCATATTTATTATATTTAATTTCAGGGTAATCTAAAAATTTAATCTCTTCAAAAGGTAATTTCTTAGTTATAATATATTGAGTAGTTCTAATAGCTGTATCGGTTGTCATTTGTAATTTACCCAATCTTCTACCTTGAAATCCATATTTATCACGTAATAAACCTGTTCTATCAACTCTTGGATGTTGACCTAATATACCTCCAAATACAAAATATTCAAATTTTTCACCATCAGATGGTATTAAATCAATTTCTGCTGCCGGATCTAATAAACATACCTTATCTTTATCCAATCCATTATCCAATTCGACACATTCTTTGGTAGTCCATTGTAAACCTAAATCTAATAATTGTTTGGGTATATCTTTTTCTGTAGTATTTGAAGGTAATGAAGTAAGTATTAAATTATCTTTTCCTATATCTCTAATAATTTGGCTGTATTCAAGAATGACCCATTCTGAAAAACCTTCTTCCATATGCTCTATTATATATTTCATCTTTGGATAGATATCGCAGAATTATTAATTTTTTTTTTTTTTTTTCTTTTCATACATTTTAACTATACATAAATTTAATTATTATTTACCAAATGCTAATCTGCTTGATTTGTCTACATTCAATGAACAAGTATCGGTACCTTTTTTACCTGCTTTAACTTCTGAAGTGGTTCTAGCATATGAAGGTTTGACATCCAATACTGGATTTTCAGTGTGAATATTTCTTGGTCTTAATTGTAAATCAAAGATTTCAGTTGGCATAACTGGGAAATCTTCTGGAGCAGGGAAATGGGTAATACCAAAAGTATGGAAGAATACAATGTCAGTATTATCGACATTTTCTTTCCCATCGCCAATCCATTCTCTCATACCTATTGCACCGTCACCACTCCATTGTGCAACGTGATCACCAGATGGGTATAATCTTCCATAACCAAGCTTATCATCTACATAAGGTAAGACTTGAGTTGTATTTGCAGCCCAACATGCTCTTTTTCTAACTAATGAACCTTCTTGAGCTAACAATGGTGAACAAAATGTTGAAACTAATTTATAAGTTGCTGGTTTGCCCGAGGACTTATGTATTGAATTTGGATTGAAAATATCCCAAGTTCTTGCTGTTTTACTTTCAGCATCAGTTATTGAATCTTCAACAGTTTTAAAAGTCTTCTTTTCACAATAAAATCCATTACCATATTTATTCTCTTTTGAACCAGTTGGATAAGGTGAAGGTTGTGCATCACTAGTTGCCGCTGAATTGTTATCACCATCGATTCTTGGATGTAATCTTAACGAAAATAAATGTTGATGATTATGTGCATTAACATTTGGATATACTCTTGTACCATAAGGACCAATATCTTCATCTTCTGAACAAACATAAGTGTTCAAAATACCAGTTAGTCTAACTTCTAATTTAATCGTACCATCTTGTCTAAATATCCAATATAAGCAATATTCATAATTTGCAGCGGTAAAAATTTGTGAAACAATCAATTTTTTACCCCTTGTAGTTACTGTTGTTTGGAAATCATCTCTGAAATCAGAATGTTTAAATAAAAGACCATCATCTTCTTCATGAATACAAATTGCATTTTTAACGGTTGCTGCGTCACCATTTTTATCGGGGAAATATGCATCCATATAATGAATTACCCCTTTACAATCACAACCTAAAGCTAAAGGATTTGTACAATTTCCGGCACCATATTCACCAATATCCAACGCATGTTTTCTTTGATGTGGAAACTCTGGACAACCATATGGAACTACCATTTCACATAATGAAATTCTATGAAATAATGGTCTAACTCTACCATGATCATTCCATGTCATGTCACTTAAAACTATACCTTCACGATAATTGAACCCAATATGAAAATTAAAATTTGACCATGTCATAACATTTCCTTGCAAATTGAATGAAACACCTTCGGGTTGTGTAATATTAATTGGAAAATTATCGTTTCTAAACCCAGATGGATTTTCTTTGACACCAAATTTTTCTGCAATATGTTTTGGATGATAGCTTGAATGTTTAAAAGTAGAAACTTTTCTTCTTTTAGCTGGTACATCAATAAATATAACTTTTCTCTCATTAATATCGACAATTGGACAAAAATCTAATGGGTGTGAATATTGTGAATCGTCTTCATCGGAACGATAATACATTAATGCTTGTTGCAATCTTCTAGATGCTCCCCATCTTTCATCATAACCAATTGTCCAAGCATCACAATAAATTTTATCCATTGAGTTTGGTGGTATGCCAACAATTTCACATTGTCTTTTAACTTCTGGGTCATTTCTAACAATCTCTTCAGTTGCTTGTAAATCGGCCGGTGTTAAGATTGGTTGAACAGCTTTTGTATGTTTAAATTCAATTACCACCTGATTTGAAACATCAACTACACCTTCATGAACACCATTATCTCCTTCAACAACAATGACAAAATAAGCTAATCTTGGTGGTTTGGGACCATTATTTTCTTTCCATTCATAATAAGCTCTCTTAATTGGTTCTTTCAAAGTAATTGTGTTGAAAATGATTGTCCTATGTTTGTATTCATTTCTAACCAATGTTGAAACTGATTTGATTTCTAAAGGTGTTAATGGATCTAATGGATGTGATGGCGCTGGTGGACTACCAACTGATGAAGTTGCATGCAAAGCTAATTGAGATAACCGTTCCATGATTGTAAATATGGTTGTTGATTTCAATTCTTTTAGAAAAAGTGGTGAATATTTATAAATACTTGTAATATTGATAGGAGATACATTGATCTAGTTTATTGATTATGCAGAATAACTTAAATGATTTTTTTTAAAAACCATTTGCTCTTATCTTGTCCAAATTGAGTAAAGGAATACCGTCGATTAATCAATCGAGTAATCATAAGAGCTCTATTGATTCCAAAAGATAATATTGTGATTAACTAATCAATTGTATAAACAGAAAGAAACAATTACAAAATTAAATCGCAGATAAAAAGGAAAAGATTTTATTACATCGCACCAATCTAAACAGTTTAAATTAACGTTAGATTTAGTTAAAACTATTAATCAAGAGGAATAACAATCAAATGATTTTCTTCAATTAATTGAATCTAAACAAATATAATTGACGCCAGCTAATAATTACAATCATATTTTATTATTTATAAAACGTATAGAATATAATTCATGAGTGAATTTTCAAATTATATTATTCTCGCGGACTAATTATGCCCCTTTTAAAATACTTTCCTACTTTTAACTTTTGGGATTCTGGTTAATAAAATTGATTGGGGTATTGCTGTAAGAAGAAAAAAAAATACGATAGGAAATTTTTCCCGCAAATAGAATCTGAAACATACATAAGAAACAAAAAAAAACATTCAAAAAATAATGAAGGATGCGAGATTCGAACTCGCGCGGATAACAATCCAACAGATCTTAAGTCTGTCACCTTAACCAACTCGGTCAACCCTCCATTTCAAACAGGCCAAACTGGTTATTTGATAAAATCTGTTGGAACAAATAAGGTTTGGAGTTTATGAGCCTACCTCCTATCCCTATTCAGGAATCGCCAGGTCATTAATTGTTTCAATTGAAAATGTGTAACAAGATAATTAAGGTTATTACCTAAAGTAGGATTGACAATAGAAAAGGCCAGCATGTCCTGTCTGCAAGTAGGGGTAGTTGAGAAGATAGCAGTGAACTATAAATATTAGAACTTATCTCTTCTAATTCTTAAAAAATAGATTAATTAATATATATAATTCTACCACCCTCTAAAGTTTACTTACAAAAATCTTTTAGACTTCGATTGAGAAGCTTGTATAAAGTATATTCAATTGTCTATACAGCTCTAAGGATTAGCTCCTCTATTTATAAGCAAGGTTCACTTTGCTATCCTGACAATGACCCCGCAAAGACAAGTATAATGTAAGTAACTAACTTATGTAAGTTGTGAGCGGGTTAAGATCCCATGTGATTATATCAATCCCTTAATCACTAACTATGAAGTCGGGGTAATAACCTTTGTGTGACTAAGTTCGATCTCAATATACTTTATATTCTATTCTATTCTACAAACTCCACAATCGAAGTCTAACAAAATCAAAATCATTATCTTCTCATGTATTTATGAGCACGTGAGCAGTTTTTATTTTTTTTTAAATTTGATATAATATATTAACTCTACCATATAATGGGCAAATGGTAATATATATAAAATACCTGAAAAACATGGTATCTAAAGCAATGTGTAGGAGAACTTTTTTTTATACAGCTATGTAAAGTAAAAAAAAAACCCTTATATGTCGCTTAACACGAAACAAACTCATTTTATCTTTTTTTGAGCATTTTTTTCATGATATTAAAACGCTACCTTTGAAATAGCTATTGAGACAAGGGATCAGAAAACATCTGTAATAGTATTAATGTTACATTCATGGAATATCTATAATTGAATGGTTAGACTAAATGAATATTAATCATGAATATCAAGTAGCGGTAGTTGAAACAAAAAAATAAGGTTGATCATTAAAGATCAATAATTGGATAGTTAAGGATAATCAAAGTTTAATGAAATGAATAATGTAACATATTGATAAAAAAAGTAATAATGAACGCTCAATAAAAATTATGACTTAGTTTTGGTATAGAGGGTGAGAAGAAGAACAGGACAGCTGTTGGGCATAAATAGAGGTGAAATTGCTGAAATAAAAATAATTGTGGATAAGACATAAATTAGTGAAAACATACTCAATGGAAATAATGAAAAAAAGTATTATAAATGCAATTACTAAAACAAAACTAATTGTGAGTAAAACACATTAGTAGTTGATAATTGGAGTCTAAAATCAGTCATGATTTTATGCAAAACAAATTCGGTATATTTTTCACTTCTTATTGTACCAAAAATACTTTTTTTGTTGCTAACATAAGCCTTTCTAAATTAAAACCTTGGATTTTTGCTTCATTCTTTGTTCCATTGGAGTTTGTTTACTTTGTAGTTTGTTGACCTTGTAATGAACGGAGCCATAATAATTTAATATACTGTGTTTTGTTTTGTAAATAATAATTATGGTTGTGAAATTTATTTTTGGCGTCTAAATTTTTGTAGCAACAACACAGTACTTGTTAATCTGTATAATTTTAATCTTTTAAATTAATGATGAGTCATTCAGTTTACTTAACATTTTGTCAATCATTATTTAATAATGTTTATAACAAATTCGGTGCAGTTTTAAAATAATTTTTTTTGACGACCAACTTCTATGATCCTTATAATTATCAAATTTGTTACGACCATTTAAAACCTAATTTTAAGATACCATCATGTAACAGCTCCGACGTGTAACAATACTGTTAAAAGGAGTGTAACATAGAATAGGTAACAGAACGTAAGATCTGTTACAACTATTAAAAGGTATTGGCATTCCAAATAAGATTCCTCCCTTCAAGGTATATTTTATAAATTTAATTTCTATTAATTTTACCATGAATAAGCAATTAAAAGAAATTTATAGACTCCTTTAAGCATATAAAAACGAGAACACGGAAATTAAATGATTACCCAGTGTGGAAATCCCTTTGTTAACAACAATTTAAAATTTGTTGATTAAGGTGAACTAATTTTTTTCAATTTTGATGCAATTGAAATTGTGCAAATATTTGATATTCTGAAAGTAAATTGCAGATTACGCTTCTGGAGTAGCTTTTCTGTAGTAATTATAATAATTCACATTACTTTTTTAAAGTGCATTCTTTATTCTAATGATTCATTTTATGAAAGGTAACATTTAAGCGCGCTTTGAAAAGATTTGGTTGAAATCTCCACCATCTACAAAGAATGAAATTATAAACCATTAGTACTAACTAGATTCAATATGGTTAACACATTACGGTCTGATCCAAAAAAATTCAAACAAGACGTAACAAGAACGAAACCAATGAACACAAGGCTGTTGGTTCTCTGAAGTTGAACAGTTTGTGTACACCAATAAAAATTCAAAAACTTTATCAATCTATGAATAATAAACTACATAATCTATACACTTTATATTTCTATATCTATCAACTCATTTTCCCATTTTTCTTTTAAGGTTCTTTATTTATTTTTAAAAAATTTCTATGATCATCAATTTTGTTACAAATTTCTCTTCTTTTTGGATCCTTCACATCGGGTACTTGATTTATATTAATTAACGGCTCTTCACAAAAACACCAATGTAAATGATTCATAATATTCAATTCAAAATCATAACCACCCAATTCATTCATTAATTCATTACCATACAATCTACGTTTATTACCACCATTTGTAACAGGACCTCTATCATCGCCGTAATTATTTAAAAATAATCTTTCCAAAAAGAATTTTGGCCAATTTGCATGTAAAAAGAATAATGAACTCGATTTAAATAAATGGAAATCATAATTTGAATAAGAATCATCGCTATCATGATGGGCATATCTTGGAGGTAAATCAGATGGATAATTTTTTGATTTTTGAGATTTCAAATCTGGATCTTCATTTAATTGAATATAATCTATGATTGGATCATATTGGCCCATTCCATAGATGTCATGTTTTTTTGAATGATCGTTAATTGGACCAAATTCTCTATTAAATTCATTGACTTGATAATACGGTAAATTTAATTTATGAGCAGCGGCTATAAAAGTTTCTTTATCACCTTCGCCAGCTGCACCTTGAGAAAATAATGGATAATAAAAATCTGGACCGTAATAATTATAATACATTGATAATATTAACGTTTTGAAATGAACTCTTTTATTAATCAAAATTTGACCAGTTTCTGAACTTGCTTCAGGTATAGCATTTTCACAATCATGTAATGAATACTGTTTCGGATCATTGCTTTCACCTCTTGAGTCACCTTTGACATACGAGTTTCTGACTTTATTGGTTGCATCAACCGATATACGTGCAATGTCATAGTAATGTGGACTTGTTGATCTTCTCCAAAAATCGGGCCATACAATCAAATGTTTATTTGTAAATGGTTTATTTGAAAATAAAACATCTGGATTTTTAATTGGAAGATTATCAGCATCTAGATACAAAATCCTTTCAAAATCTGATATTAATAATACAATATTTTTGTATTGGAAATTTTTCATTTTATCAATTACGCCATTTGGTAAATAATCAGCCATAATTTTACATTTCCCATTCAATGTTGGCAAAATTCTATCACAAAATTGTATATCATAATCTTCTTGTTTTGGCATAATAACTTCAACGGGCAATTTTGAGCCATTATCTCTTAATATTTTAATCGATAAGAATGCCAATTGATTGTATTTACCACCTCCAAGATACACAATACCATCACCTTTCATAAAATTATTAAAAGTAGTATACTGAAGCAACTCTTTAGGCCATTCATTTAGCATTTCTGAAATGAATTTTTCATGACTTTTTTTCAAAATATCAACTTCAGCTTGTTCCAAAGTTAAATACATATTTAACAATTCTTTTGATCTTATTGGTTCATTAATATAGTTTTCTCTTAAATGACCTCCATATGTAGGCATTCTTCCCAGCTTGTGGATTAATCTTTCATGACCAATTTTTTTCATTTGTTCTGAAGACATATGACCCAACTTTTTGTAATATTCTTCCAATTTTTCACCATTTGGATAATGTAGATCATTGTTTAATCCACCTATTTTCGGTTTTGAATCTTCAATTGAATCAAATAATTTTTTAAAAAAATCTTGAAACGATTGTATAAAATTCATTTCCATTTTATATTTATCAACAAATGAATGGTTTAATTGTAATGCATTTTCTTCAAAAATCGAATCCAACAAATTATTATAGTTATAACTATCAATTAATTTTAAATCATAATTTGCTTTTGTATCAAAGTTTGAATCAACAAAATTCCAAAAATGTTGAGCGGGATCGGAATGGAAGTTTCTTGAGTAGTGATATTTTTGAACAACAACCAAATCTGTATTTGAATCATGATGATAACCAATGATGGAATACTTTTCATGATCTTTTAAATTTGATGAATAATCAGTGAATTGTTTGAAATATGATAGTTTGTTCAAAATTAATTTGGATGGTTTATATATAGATGAAGATGCAGAAGATGCAGATCTATGAAATGCATAGATTATATTAACAAAAGTAAATGTAAATAATATAAGCACTATTATTCTAATTTTTTTATTAGGGATTTTTGTAAAATTAAATTTATCTACCATCTGTTGTAGCATCTTGATGATTATTATTAAGAAGAAGAAGATATCCCAAGATCAAATTATAGATTATTTGTTCAAACATAATCGAAACCGCGATTTGATAATCTTCAATGATAAATAATCACACGACCCAAAGCCGCAACTACAAAAAGACAAAATGAGCCGCAAAGGATTACATAAGATAGAAAATTTTATGTTGCACAAAACAAGAATATTATGCAAGAAAGATTAAAATAGAATTTGTTTTTCTTCTTCTTCCTTTTGTTCTGCATGAAACCTGTATATTAGTTAATCTTTGTTTTCAGATAGAAATGGGAAAGGCGTGCCTGGTTTTTAACGTATTAGTAGTTATGCACAAACTAAAGAAATCTTTAAATTTTCGGAATACCTTCAAAGAAAAGCATTTTAAAGACGCCAGATGTCAATATCAATAGATACAAGTTGGTAAATGGGGCTATTCAATGCATTTAGAACGACTGGTCAGCTTGTTTGTGGAATTTCCAAAATTTTCTTAACAAGTTCAAACTCAATCACCAACCCCCCAATGTTCCAGAACAAAAGAAAAGCTGTTTTACGTAATCCATTCTAACAAACTTATGTAATAAATATATATCTTGTTTTTGGGCAAAACACGTCTTTTAGCACATTAGGATGCGATGTGTTATATCAACTTACTACAACAAATTGACCATTGCCGCAATACTTGTAGTAACTAACAACTTCCCACCATTCTTATTAAAAAAACATTGTGCAACAATGATATTCACGATTATGTAAGAAAACCTTTTTTTTTTTTTTTTACCTTCTGGGATATTGCATTTAGGAGGAAAGTTGTTAGTTAACTATGTAAAATTCAAGGGACTTTTTTTTACTTTCTATTTTAGTTAATGAGATCTTGCGTGCGAAAACCAATTAATATATTTTTGCAACCAAATTATTGTTGTCTCCAAACCAATAGTTTATCAATTTTATTACAACTACAATTAATCAAGCTGTAAATTATATATATATATATATATATATATATTCTTTAAATTTATTATTGTTTAGTCTAAGAAACTGGTTGCAAACTTTGCTATTCGACTAATCTCCGACATATGATTTTACAGAAAGTCGATAAATAAATATACTTTATATCAATTGAAAAAAATCAATTTGTTTCATTTGTAACTAGCATCAACATATTTTATACAACATAACTATGTTTTGTGATATTTTTATACTAAAAATTTTAAAGTTGATGTTTCATAGTGGAACTGACTAACAGTCATTTCTGGGTAAATATTTCGAAAAAGGTCACATTGGAAAGTGAAACAACAATATGACAGAACAACCTACTAACGATGATTTAAATACATAGGTTTTGTTCTTATTCTTTGATTTTGGTATTAAGAAAGACAATGTTTTATAAGTTTGGAAACGCATGTACCAATTTACAAATACCGACCAATTCAACAACATAATTCATATATTCATATATCTCTTATCAAATATTCATAGTGTGATTTCAAAATATTGAAGGTCAAAATTCATGAGCTCTCATTGACAATAAAATAGGACATCATAAGAAAAAATAAATGATAAACAAAATTGGAAACCTCACACAGTTTCGATTTTAGTTATCAACAAAAAAAAAATATAACTAATATACTTAAATCCAAACTAATTTTAGTATCATAACATGTCTTTAGATAATCTATTTGAAGACACTGAACACGATACCAATCCATCCTTTTACGGCAATCCTTCTATTATAAACGATCCATATCGTAATACAGCAACAACAAATACATCATCATCTAATACAACAAACAATATTAATATCAACACAACCAAAAATGATACATCAAATGGTGAATCAACAGGTGACCAAAATCAAAAGCATTTACAACAACAACCACCTCCACAACAACTACATCATCAACATCAGCAATCTTTGAACTCATATCCCAATGAGCTTGTTAATAGCACTATTGGTTTATCTAATAAAATATCCGAATTATTAAATGATTCTGAATTAGACGTTGATATTATAAATTCTGAAAAATTGGTGAATTCGTCCATTATAGTTTATTCGATACAATTATCATCTATAAAATTGGACTCCAAAATAGTAGTTAAAAGAAGATATAGTGAATTTAAATCATTAAGAGATAATTTATTAAAACTATTTCCTACTTTAATAATACCACCAATACCTGAAAAACACACAATTTTAAATTATCTATTAAATTCAATTAGTAATTCAAATGAGTATAATATAATTGAATTGAGGAAAAGATACTTTAAATTATTTTTAAATGATTTAATATTTAATTCATCTAAAAAGATTAAAGATTGTCAACTTTTGCATAAATTTTTTGATCCAAATTATGAATTATGTTGGTATAATGCATTAAATGAACCACCAGTAAATTTAATTCCAAATAATTTATTATTAGCTAATCCAATCAATCCAACTGATCAAAATGGTTTATATTCTTTATTACCTTTAGTTAATGGATTTGATTTTAATTCAAATATCGATAATTTAAGTAATTTAAAAAAGATTAACAATGAATTATATAAATTAAATGATCAAATTAAATTATATGAATTAAAAGGATTTGATCAAGATTTAAAATTTACAATACCGGAAGATTTAATAAATTTTGAAATAAAGTTTCATCAAATAATTAGAATTTTAACAGATTTAAATAAATTAGATTTAAAAATTACAAAAAATTTCAAACATTTAATTAATGATTTAATCGATTTAGGAGGAAATTTAAATAATTTTTCATTACAAGTTTATCAACAAAATTCTAGTAATGAAAATTTAATTGAAAATAATAATCAATTATCTGAATCAATTGAAAAATTTGGTTCAACAATGGATCAAAATTTTTTAAATTTCGAAAATTTCGTTATAAATGAATTAATTCCACAATGGCAAGAGCCAATTAATCAATTAATTCAATATCATTATACTTCATTAAATTTAATTAAATTTTATAAATATAAAATAATCCAACTTAAAATATTATACAAGTTAAAATTTAATAAATTCCAACAATTGATCAATTTGAGTAATATAGGAGGAACAACAACTACTGGAAAGGTAAAACATTATACGGATAATGAAGATGAAGATAATTTAGAAGAAGAAGAAGAAGAAGGAGGAGAAGTTAATAACTTGAACCATTTGAAAGAATTGAATAGTCCAACATTAAATAATGCATTGAAAAATTTATCAATTAAGAAAATATCCAAGAAATCATCATGGTATGGATTGTTTGGTGGGAACAATAATTCTAAAAAATTTAATTTTCAGTTACCTGACGATCTAGAATCCATTTCTCAACAACAACAGCCTCATTCATCATTCAAATTTAAATTAAATCATATCGAGAAAGAATTGAATAAATTAAATCAATTAATTGAGTTATGTAATAATGATTTGGAACAATTAA
Source organism: Insectozyma coleopterorum (assembly GCA_030565325.1). NCBI lineage: Eukaryota > Fungi > Ascomycota > Pichiomycetes > Serinales > Debaryomycetaceae > Insectozyma > Insectozyma coleopterorum. The sequence goes on from JAJMBM010000002.1 coordinate 40,683, forward strand.
CTCAAGCTTTAATGAATACATTTAAAGAATTTCTTGAAAAATTAGAGAAAAAATGGTT